>JACMIG010000366.1:0-10565 GCA_014805385.1 Levipalatum texanum
CTCTCTCGCCCCTGTTTCTTACTCTGATCGACTGCTGCATCTGGGTCTTAAATCACTAGAATACCGAAGAGCTATAAGAGATCTAGTATTCATCCACAGGATTATCCACGGTCATGCACTATTAGACACTTCTCTCTTGTTCACCTTATCCCCCCTCCAACGGTCGACACGTTTCGGACACAGACTTAGACTATCTCTTCCTTTCGTGCCACCAGGCATAAAAAGAGCCTCGTGCGTGTCACGAGTAATCTCAATCTGGAACGATCTTCCCGGTCACATTGTTACTTGTGATCGTAGTGATGTATTCCGAAGATCAATTCTTGCTTTAGATCCGGGAATTATAGTTCCTCAAACTTTGATTTCTGAATAAGGGCCACCACCCAACATAAACCCGAGATTCGTTTTACGACGGGATACAAATCAACCACTCTCATGAACCTTTGCCCCATCAACCCACTACCCCCATCACTCTCCCCCAATGTTGATAAAAGATATATATATATATAAGAGATATAGCCCACATTCTGGTCTGCTCGGGGTGGAACATTCCCTTGAGGTCCTTGAATGTCTTCGCCATGAGCTAAAATAATATTTAAAATCGATATTAGACTGCAAAATACCTCGGTGACCGCAGTGACGTCCTCGCCCATGCCCGTTTGGCGCGTCTTGTTCAGCGCGCCCATGGCCTCGTCGATGATGTCCAGGGTTCCTGGAGCAAATCATAAGGATTACGGTAATGAGGTACCGTACCCGATGACTCGATGATCAGCTGGAGGATTCCATCTCGATCCTGTTTCTCCATTCCCGTTGAGTTGAGGAGAGCGGGAACGCGGTACATGGGCATGATGTCAGGAGAGAGGAGCTTGCTGGAAGGAGGAGGGAGTTCAAAGATCAAAGATCAAAGATCAGGGACTCACTCGCTGTCGCGCACCACTTTCTGCGGGAAGAGTGGCATGAATCGTGGAGAGAGAACGCGATTTCGTCCTTCTTTATCGACGTCAAACGTCTTTGTGAGCAGGTCGCCCAGGGGTTTCAGCTCCTTCGGAAGGAGTCTCCTGCATTTCTCGTTCCTCCAGAGATAAATGAAGTCTCAGACTTGAATTCAGCGCTGGGCTTGGCCGACAGCGGGAGTGCCTCTTTGAGGGGATGGTCGTGGCCGAGTACCGTATCCAACATCCTCTTACGGTAGCCGTGCTCGTCCTTGGCTTTCACTTGAGCTCGTTGAAGCTGGAATGGTAATCAGTTTACGATCATTCCTATATCGTACCTCTTCGATTCTCTGGCGCGTCTGGGCGAACGAAATATCCGTGTCGAGGTCCTCCTTCTTGACGATCTTGACGATGTTCTTGATCATCGAAGAGCCCTAGGCAGTGAATTTAAAGAAAAATAAGATAATAATGAACTCTATGTACCTGCGCGACAATTCCGCCCTTGGCATCCATGAGATTCGGGACGTGCTCGAGCTTCTTCACCTGCAGTGACACTTGTGGTGTCTAGCGAAAGTTCTCTTTTCCTACCCTCCTCTTCTCCGTCCTCCTCCCCGTCGAATAAACCGTCGAGCCATCGTCATCGTAGACGTCGCGCTTTGCACGGCGGGCGAATTGAGATCTGGTGGGAGGTGAAACTCTTCTCCCCTCTTCTCTCACCTGTGATGATACTTCCCGTATTTCCTGTACTTGTTGAAGCGAAGGCGACGGGGTTCCTTGAAAATCATCCATGTTGTCTTGGAAACCCTGTGGTGAGTACCTTTCGGAGCCCAGTTGAGATCAAGCGTTCTTGCACGAATGGGGAAGGAGAAGGAGAAGGAGAGGGAGAAGGTTCCGAAGGAAGCTGGATGAACGGGGAAGGAGTGGTAGTCTGTAACTAGTTGTTCCCTTTGTGTTCCTCTTCTTTTTATTACCATCACGGCAGGAATGGCAACAGGAGTGGACGATGTCTTCTTCTTGGTCTTCCTTCTCTTCGACACCTTCCCGCCCTTCCCGACTTTCTCTGTAGATTTCTCTTTCCCAGATCAACCAGATCAAACAGCAACTCCAAGATCGGGAGCAAAGAGACTAAGCTCATTTCCTCCTTTAAAGTATGAAACCCACTTCCGTCCTTTCCATCCAAGAAGTCGTAGCGGCTGTCGTGGATCTCATCAGCTTGCGCATGGAGCTGAATTTATTATTCATTTCCGATGCATATCCCTTACACTCTCTGTTCTAAACAATAAACAGTACCAGTGTTCCATCCCATGCCCTCGACAGGCACCTGGCTCCCTCCGTGAGTGCATCCTCTTCAGTGATTCGATCAAGGCAGGCGACGAGGGCCTTACGGGTGGGGGTGTCCCTGTTCATTCATTCTCTCCTCCTTCACTGTTTCACCCTTTGATCTTGAGCGCACTCATTAGCAGACCATTTTTGGTTGCACCCACGACGTCAGAGGGAGGGAAAGGGAAAGGATCCGTTCCAGGGGAAAACCCTCCCTTTGATGAGGGGACAATATTTCACGAATCCTCCAGGTCGTCCGAATTTGAGACTACATTCCTGTTTTCAGCGCAAAAGCCGTGCCACAAAAGAGCGAGGAGTTGGCAATGTTGCGACAATCTCCCGGCCTCTTACAATAACCACGTACAGGCTGCTGGCGGAGTAGACGTCGTGAGCGACGGCGGAGAGGAGGCCATTCACTGCCATCGCATACCATGTACTGTGCATCTTCTGCACCTTTGCCAGCTCCTTGTCGCTCATCTAAAAGTTTCCAGTCCTTCTGATAACGGAGTGCTCTCAAACCTTGGCCTTCTCGATCTTCTTCATTTTGTCCGGAGTGATTTCCGCGGTTGTTAAAGCGGCGAATCCTGGCGGGAGATCAAAGATCAGAAAGGTAAATCATCGAGACATACCAACGAGGACGGCAGCCAGAGAAAGGTGTTGTATCCTCATGGCTCGAGGGAATGACAGACTCCACCAAGACAAGAAAGGGGGGAAGGGAGTAGAGGGACTCTGGTCGCCGCTGAAATCAGGGCATCTTCAATATTGTCGAGCACCAGAAGCGTTCTAATTTCTAGAGTGGAAAACTTTGCTCTTGATCTACCCCCATTCCACTAACTGTTGGCTTGTCAGAGCCAAAACAATGGCTGTAGATCTAGAGTTGAATTTTCTCAAACTAGCCCGAGAATTAGAACGTGTCGGGTGCTCGACAATACAAGCTAAACACCGAAAGACCGCCGAACTCACAGTCAATGGCTAAATGGAAAAGAGCAGACTCCTCCCCCATCGGTGATAAATTTCTCAAGCTGGATTAATTAGGATCATCTCGCGGGTGGATCAAGGGCTCTTTTTGCCGTCTTCTTCTTCCTGCTCCTCCCTCTCGACTCCGAGGGAGACAACCTGAAATGGAAGAGGAGGGAGATCACTTTATGGCTTCTCCCCTGATAGAGAGTACGACATCACTTACGGAGTGTCAAATGACTACCAGACTACGAACAACCAACATTTTGTCGGCATTATGGCAGTTCTAAAGTTGTCTGTAACTTTCGCTCTCCATTGTCTCTAACTGGACAGACGACGAGAGTATAGACTATACTATACTGTATAGCGTCAGTTGCAACCCCGTCTAATATTTCGTTCCGCACACGACTGCACTCTCGCTATTGAAAATGGGTCTCTCTCAGAGACGGGCAGGTTAGAAACAGGGGGTAGAGTTTTGCATGTCGGTGCGCGGGAAAGGAAAACTGTCCTAACCCGTTTTTGAAGAAGAGGGAAGAACATGTACTCTACGATTATTTAGCCATATTGTAATTGACATTGTATTTCCTCTGCCTATGGAGGGCAGTGGAATCTCAAACATTCACAAAAATGTCTAATTGTTTAGCGAGTATCAAGCCACTCGGCACATAACTGGCCCACCTTCCCTTCCAGCACACTTTCACTTTCCAAGTGCAGGATGGGTGATAAAATGATCACGTTGATACACACGGAGAGCAGAGATCTTTTTATGGAAGCCCCGGCCATCCTTCAGAGTCCGTACAAAAGGTACACGTAGGATCTCCTTGATCTAAACGATCCAGAGAGCAACCGAACTATCGAAAGATTCCTCCCTATTTTAGGTTGTTCCTTCGTTGTTGCTAAAAATAGAATAATGGTCAGAGTGGGAGAAATGCCTCGATCTCCGCTTCCGGTTAGGAGAGTATCTTTTTCCCCTTTTGCTTGAGCACTTTCAAAGATGCAAATCTAAAACAACTTTATTATTCACCACGGTTACAGGGGGGAAATATACGTTGAAAACATCACTGGCAGGAAGAAGAAGAGAGAGTCCATAGATGGAGAAAATTGAGCAGCGACGTTTACAAGCAGAGAAGGCACTAACTATGAAGATATTGCGGGAGGAGAACTATTATATTGCACGGGTTATTTCTATGGAATTGAGCAGAAACGAAGAGAGGGAGGAATCGATCTGGCGAACCTTCTTTTTGATTCTCTTGGTCTAAAGAGACAAGAAGACAAGAAGGCTTCCGGCGTTTCGATCCCTTCCCCATGAAAAGAGAACTCCAAAGGCAAGCGCTACCAAATCATTGTGCGTTTTGTTGTGAAAGGCCAGATATTGTGAATCATCATCCGGATAATAACAATGCTGATAGACAAGAAACTGCTAGCACAACTCTATAAAAAACGGGGTACAGAAGATTTACGAAAACTTGTGAAGAATCGATGCGTTGAGGGGTGCTTTTCCCAGAAGTTGTGGGAAATTATTGATTGATTATTGATTGCCTTAGGCGTGGGCCTTGCAGTAGGGCTCTCCGTTCTTGGCGTAGAAACTCTCGCCCTCGAGGTTGACGCGGCAACGCTGAAAATTTGAATATGAATATCGATTGATACGGAACTATCGATTGATTATAGAAACACTTACAGTGCAGGAGAAGCAGTTGGAGTGGTAGGCAGATCCGAGGGCCTCGACCCATCGATCGCCTGCCTCGATGGGATAGCGGCACGAGACACACTTCGTAGTGAAGAGCATGTTCCAGTCTGGAGAGGACCGATGTTAGGGGAGATCAAAGATCAATGATCAGAGATCAAAGGCCAAAAAATAGGATCAACCTTTCTCGCAGTAGGGCAGTCCCTGCTCGAGGTAGAAGGCAGCGTTTCCGAAGGGAGTCTGGCAGTGGGCGCAGGTGAAGCACGCCGGGTGCCACTTCTTCTGCAGCGCATTCAGGCAGTCCTGTAAAATCGATATTTTATACAAATATAAATAAAATCAATAATTTAATTCAAATAAAAATAAAAGTCGTACAGAAACGATGGCGGTGTTGCACTTGGAGCACTTGGGGGCGATGTGCTTCTCGAAGCACGTCTCGCAGAATCTGTAAAGCGCTTTTTCATTTTAGTTTTTATATTATCGAAGTCCCAGGGGTGTCTAATCGCTATCACACGGCCTTGGGACTTCGATAATATCGATCTTTCTCTGACTCGCCTCCTCTCCACCGGCCACCGCCTCGGACGCCCCTCGTCCTCCTTCCGTCAGTCCACCGACTGACTCCTCCATTCCAGTCGCTATCGGACTGGCCAACTATTTCTCTCGAATGTTTTATTCGAGTCTTCGATACATTTCACAGGAAGCACTCCACTCTTCTACACAACACTTTCTACCATGCACAATAATAGCGATTTTCGATGTTCCCCTCACTTCTGTCCATTCTCCTCCACGAATCCGCACTCGAGGAGACGACGGCGACACGTCGAATTGGTGCAGACAAAGTGGTCAGGGCACCACGAGCGACCACCGGCGAGGACGAAGGGGCCACTGAAGAAGATCAAAGATCAAACGTCAAAGATCAAAGACCAACCGAATGGCCTGGTTGCAGCTCTCGCAATACGGCACTCGGGTGCTGTTCTCCTGCTGCAGTGATCCCCTGGTCGTAGTAAGAGAGGACGGAGGCTGTGCCCCGTACGTCGTCGTCACCGTCTTCGTCGTCGTCGACGACGTATTGTTGTATCCTGAAAATTTACGAGTACGAGGTGTACTCTCGATTCCAGTCTCTGGTAAACGAAGTAATGACTGACTCGGTCCTCCACGGTATCCATTTGCTCCGCCTCCGTTGGCAGTTGGAGGAGCAGCCGAGCGCGCGGGCTCGTAAGAAGAACGAGAGTAGCTGCTACCTGAAGAATATAATGCGTTTATTTGCATTCTAATAGAAAGTAAATTTAATTATATTTCCGAAAATAGTGCAAAAATGGACGTACGCAACAGAGAACAAGCAACATGGAAACAGCCAATAGCACAGAACCTCTGGGAGGCGGGACGGGTGTCGTGATTCCTGACTGCCTCTGCGGTGGAACGTAGCGACGAGGAGGGGGCAGGGGGAAGTCAGCGACTGGCTGGACAAGGGCAGAGACTGATGGAGGAGGCGCCGTCGTCGTCAGCGGCGGCGGCAGACCGATTGTCCTCAGCTCATCGAGCACGGAGGTGAGCCTGCGGAAGCACATAAACACCCCCACATTCATCAAGCATCACACATCATTAGAGGGAAGGAAGGAGTGATTTAGGACATGCAGGGTTCGGGTCCATGATTGCTTTTCCTGGAATGGGGCAACATTGCAGGAACCGGGTCGATTTCCTTCCGGGCCGACCTCGGCATTTCCAAAATAGAGAGTGAGAGCGGGGCAGGTAATGTCTCTTTTTCTCCCTCGCTCACTTGCAGGTTTTCGGGCATCCATCATCCCGCCCCATGCATTGAATAGTCTTTCCAGTGATAGTCTTAGTCTCCGTGCCTGGACATGTTACTCAGTCAGTGGGTCTCCTCTCCTCCTTCTCCTCACGACTCGATGCTGATCTCATCGTCCCTCTTCCTCCTCGTTGTCGTCGTCTCCAGTCCCCGCAGGAATCCAATGGCCGAGTCGAGCAGTCCACTCAGCTGTTCCTGTTGCTGTTCCAGTGTTCTCTGATGTCTCTCGATACTCGCTATCGCCCTTCTCCGATCTTCCTCATCGATCGGGTCCCTGAACCACCATCTACCGTAATCCTCCCCTCGTTGCTCTACCTATCCTCCTCCCCCTGCCGACTCGTATTCTCCTTCATCCTTCTGTTAATCTCTCCCAGCATGGCGAGGTCCTTCTCCCACTGTCCCTCCGTGTCCATGAGGGAGATCTGCTGCCGCCTGATTGATCTTTGATCTCTTTCTCTCTCTTTCCCCTCACCTCCAGTCATCATTGGCCGTTCCATCGCTGTCGGCGTCTTCTTCCCTCCTTCGTATCCTCCTCACTTCTGGTCGCAGGAGAAGGGAGGAGACGATGGAGTCTTCGTACTCCGCCTCGTAAGGATCAGGGACGAGGAATCGATTGAGGAGTGCCTCGGCGGGCAGGTAGACGGGCCTCTGGACCTTGGCCATGTCGATGGAGGCATCGTATCTTCCCTCGTGTCGATTGTGCTGTGTGAGAGGACGGGCAACGTTGTCGACGTGGGCGACGACGACGGAGACGACGCTTCCCTCTTCCTCCTCCTCTTCTTCGCTCCTCCTCGGCTCCGTCATCAGATCGGCCTCGTCGATAATTTCGGAGTGATCTACCCAAGTTTCGTCGACGTGTCCGTTGATCTTTGGTGTCTGGTCGATGAGGGCAGAGGGCTCGATCTTCCGTAGAATCGCCTTCTGCAGCTGCGTCGTAGGGGCGATGGAGGGCGAGACTGGAGGGTGTTCGATGGATTGGGCAACAGGGCGTTGGAGAACAACGGGATTGGCGAATTCCAGCGCCTGTGATGGAGGGCGCGGTTGGACTTGGATCGGGCCCTGACGCAGTTGTATTATGGGCTGCTGGTGGGGGTGGACGGGCTGATACTGTACGGGAGCAGGTCGGGACAGAATGTGGTTGACGTGGGCCGGGGCTTGTTGAGGAGCGGGTTGTTGGAGGGGGACTTGGGCTCGTGGCGGAGCAGGGATATGGGCAGGCTGGGAGGGCGTGGGCTCTGGCCTCGCGGGTCGCGCCTCGTTGTGCATAGCAGCAGTGAGTGACCGAGTCAGGGTCTCGGAGGTGTCCATGGGCTGACGAGACGACAGAGGAGGCGGGTGGTACTGGACTGGCTGTGGGGCAGTCTGAAGAAGACGCTGAGGGGGCACGGGGGCCGGGGGCTGCTGTACAGGCTGCTGAGGGGCTTGTGGCTGTGAGACAGGCTGAATGATCCTCTGCTGAGGAGCCTGCACTGCCTGAGGGCGATACACTACTTGTTCTTGTTGCTGGACTGGTTGAGGAGGTTCCTCCTGAGCCTTCTTGGCCTTGGGCGGTGACTTCTTCCGGGGTGGCGTCCCCTGTGAGATGTCGACTCTCCTGTGTGTCTTCGGCTTGGTGGCCGGATCGTAGGCAGGAGGGGGATTGGGGGAAGTGGCCATGTCCGAGAAGTGCTTCCCGTAGGGAAGAGGGGAATAGGCAGATCGAAGGAGAGAAGAGGAAGGGGCGTAGAGGCTGAGGGGACGAGTGGAGTCTTCAGCTGAGAGATCGACACGGGGGACGACCATGGAGTGGGGACGGGAGGAGGAGGGGGTGATGGGAGGGGGGAAGTGGGGATCGTCGGCGGCCGAGAGGATGGCCGAGGCCTCGGAGACGAAGGAGAGGGGACGGGCTGGTTCTGGAGGTGGTGGGAGGGGAGATGGAGATGGAGGGGCCTCGTTGACGATGAAGACTGAGGGCGGAGGGTGTTCGGGGGCTCTTGAGGATGGTGCGTATTTTGGCGGTGAAAGACTGGCCACTGGAGATCGTCTTCCATCGAATCTCGGTGCCGATCTGGTCGCCACTGCATTGATTCCATGCGGGATGCCCGGAGGGGGATGAGAACTATTCCGAGTCTGCAAGATCCCCATCTAAACCTTATCTACAGTACTCCTTTACCTGATACTGTAGCGGCTCCGGACAGGCTGGCTGAGGAGGAACAGGACTGGGCAGGGGGGTGATCCTCGTTGCCATCTCTTCTCTATGGGCGGCGTCCCTCCGTATGGCCTCCCTTGCCTCTGCCACCATCTGTGGCTGGACGACTGTCCTCCTCCGAGGGTCTCTCCTTCTCCCCCTCGTGGAGGCTGTCGCGTCGTCCTCCTTGACGAGGTCAGCGAGCGTCTGGCTGGGGCCTCGGACTGCCCCCATGGGGGCGACGTCCCAATAGGCGGGAGTCCCTCTCAGTGACCTCCTCGTGTCTGGGGGCGGCCAGGCCTTGTTCATCGGAGAGGCGCGGTAGGAGAAGGTACGGTAGATCTCCTGTGAACGACCTCGAAGAGGAGACAAGGAAGAAGGGCGGGAGGAGTCGTCTGAAAGGGGACGACACTGTGCAATGGACGGACGAGCAATGCGGGGGATGCACTGTGCACGAGATGGAGGCAATGTGTAAACTGTACCGATGACGGGAGGTGCGGTGGAGGGGGGCGGGGGAGGGGCGTAGGAAGGAGGAGAGACGGGACGGGCAGACGAGACTCCGAATGAAGGATTCGTTGGCACGCCGCGATTGGCGGGGCTGCAAGCATTGAAATAAATATTTTTTCCGGAATATTATTCGCCTTATTGTGGGGGTGTAAACTTTCCGTGACATGGACCCTATCCACCCACAAAGACCGAGGACGTGACCCCAAGGGACCTCAATATCCGTGTTAGGCGGTAGCCTTCCAGCTTCACAGCCTAATTTACTTTAGACCCACTGACCTTTGACTGCCCCCCTCCCATTCCACTCTTTCCTTATTAACCAGCAACTCCTTCCGGTGTTGTCTATTTGACTCGTACACTTTCTAAAAGGAACTTCACCTGGCCCGGCCCCTAAGATCATGTTTCCTTTTTCACACTATTCCCTCGTCATTTTCTCTGGACGTTCCTTTCTGGGGGCTCATTTTACTCTGTCTCTCCAGCTGACTCGCCTAATGATGTCTTCTTCTCTGTTTCATTTCCTCGTCTTTCTCTCAGTAGATGACTCTTCTTCTATCATGAGCTGGTCTCTCTGATCCTCGTACCCTCCACGATCTCCCATGAATATCTGAGCCCGTCGCTCGTCATCCACTAGAGGAACGCTGTCGAGAGGGCAAAGTCCTCTGGGGGGCCAGACAGTCGTACCTGATGGGCCCTCCCGTCTTCGGGTTGCTGACATGGATGTTGGAGGTGGTGGTGTACGTGGAGGAGTGCACCGCCGGATTCGGGCTCACGCTGGAATTTATCGTTCCGCTTTATTCCGCTTCCGCCCTCCTCACCTCAGGGGCCTTCTCGACAGAACATCGGGCTGGTAGAATGACTTGGGGGGCTCGGCCGCGCGCGCCGTGTATGCAACCGTGGGCGTCGACGGCTTACTGTAACTGCCATTGCTCAATCCACCCACTCCACTTTGGTCTTGGGGACATGCGTACAGTACCGGCCAAAAACCTATGAACTTTTGGTTTTCGAGGCGTAACTTCTTTCCAAACCACTATTTGGGGCTGCAATTTTTACTGTATATTACTGGCATAATATAAAACCAGAAAATATACTGCAATTCATAACACCACAAATAAGCCAATTTTTAAAAATATTTTTATCAAAATCATGAAATCGACGAAAAATCAAAAATCGGTTTTCGCAGCCATATTCGGATTCAAC
>JACMIG010000366.1:16546-34368 GCA_014805385.1 Levipalatum texanum
CCTCCTCCTCCCCCTCCCCCTCCCTCCCCCATCAGTTCCCGATCAGCTATGATTTCTTCGCCCCTCGAGTCCGTGGCTTCCCTCGCAGTAATATCAGCCCTCTCTACAAGCCTCGGCAGCTGCGACGAAGGGCGAGAAAAGTCTCACAGACATTCGATCTGTCTCCTCGTTGACGGAGATATCGACAGAGGAGAAAGAAGAGGGCGTACTCGAGGGCTAGGGAAGGGTACACCACGGAGATGTACTCTAGGAAGAGCCCAAGGGCGCTCTCGAAATAGCATGAAAATATTTTGTTCAGAACCCCATACTGTGCGTTGTGAATTTCCGTGCGTTGTGAAACCAAAGCGTTGTGAATTTCCGTGCGCAAGGACAGTATTGAAAAATCGTTTCCGGTCTAATTGTAAGAAGAACTGAAGGAGATAGTAATTCCATTTGGAATCGGTGAGATTGGAGGGGCTTATAAAATGAAAAATTAAACAAAATAAAGCAAATACCCTGCACACGATGACTCCTCGGTTGGCAGCCTCGCTGACTCCGAATCCCCACGGAGTACTGCGGTCCCCGCGCGCCATCCGAACCGTTACCTGGAAACAACGATGATACCGTAATCCTCAAGCCGCCTTAGGGACCCAGAATCGTTTGATGCTCACCGTTTCCCCGCCCATCCTCCTCTGTCGATGAAGTGCTGCTCCCGCGAAGAACTCGGCCGTTTACCTGCTCGGAGGACTTCTCGTCGATCCGAGAAGGCCCTAAATATTACAATTATTGATTTATTGTTGAAAAATTAATAATATCGATCGAAATGAAACCCGGAAAAAAACGAGCGAAATAGGCGTCGATGGGCGCATGGATGAACTCTCCTTCGTGTCACTCTCCTCGCTCTCTGGCTACTGGCTCGGATTATCACATATAAACAGGATACTGCATGGAGGAGGAGGGAGAGGGAAAGGGAGGAGGGGCGAGGAGAGAGAGGCCAAACTGTCGAGGTCCATCATCGACCTCTGATCGATCAGCGCAGACTTCTTGTCGAGGGAATGAACACTGCGGAGGATACGCCGTTTCGCAGTGTGGAAAGTACCTTGGTTGCGAACTGTTCTACCCTCATTTCGAACGACGAAACGGTGTTTTCTCCGGTCCGTTTTTTCCATCGACAATGTGATTATTCTTATTATCGTCGTAAACGCCTAGTCTGAACGTTTCTGGATCTGGAATAATTTTGCGAGCCTTCTGGGAAATAGCGATGGATTTAGTTTTGAAAAAGAGCGTGAACTTGAAGATTAGAGCATTTTTTCAAGGAAAACTGTTCCCCCTCAATAAATTGTTTGCAACGATCAGCTGTTACATTTGTGCCAATAGATTCGAGGGGGGGGAGAGGGAGGAGAGTACAGGGGGACGTTGTGTAAATCCCCCCGCCTCCATTGGCACACTTGAAGGGGAGGGGGAGACCTCGGCCTCGCTCTTCCTCTGTCGCCACTACGAGGAGTGTTCTCTGTCGGGAGGAGAGACAAGGAATAGGAGGAGGGACAGAGAAGGAGAGGAGGGAAGGGGGGCAGAGGGGAGGGGGCTGAAGCATAACCACGGCGGTGCGAGAAAAGACAACTGGACACTATGATCGGGCGGAGGAGAGGGAGGAGGTAGAGTAGAGGAGAGGATCGGAGACAACCTGCCTGCAGGAATCCCGGAGATTGTTGCCCATGTCTATTTTTTCGAGAGCCTTCCAGGTGTTCTGGAATCGATCAGGGACCACCTCGATAGACGGGGGAATATTCAAATAGGGAAGAGCATTCCTTGACCGACGCCGAGGTCGTTATGAGGGCGGCCCCCAATCGAATGATTGGAGAGAAGATGAGGCCATAATATTTACGATGCCACACGCGCGGTCGAACATGAAGAAGAAGCGGTGATCGAAAGGGGACGATGAAAGGGCGGGGAGAGGACCTTTCAGGGCTCTTTGAACACATCGGACAGGGTCATCAGGTGAGTCACTGAAGGGATGAGTGCATATTGTCGAGCACCAAAGAGCGGCGAAATTCCACTAACGAAACTACGAGTTGCGGACAGTTCACGCGGTAGATCACGAGCGCTCACAGTTCGTCATCCGTATTTTCGGGCGTGGTAATTTTCCGCGTTTTAGGTGCCCGACAATATTGACATGCCCTCGGTGGCATGGAGGAGAGGGAGATAATGGATGTATCAATGGACACACGTCTCTCGGCCTTCCCTCCCTCCTCCTCCCTCCAGGAGGATACTCCCTTACACTCAACACATACTTCCCCTCCTCGCCCCCCAACCGCTAACGAGCCTTGTTCTCCTCTCCGCAGTGGCGAGAGACGCCCAGATCGAGGAGGGGCAGACATCTAAAGACATCTTCCGATCTGCAACTCCTCCTCCACTCATCCCACGGAGCTTCCGAGGGGGAGCCTCTCCTCCCTCTCACAGTCTGCGTCTCCGGATTCGAACACTCTCTTGGCAGTCTCGTCAACGTTTCCGTGTTGATTTGGACGCCGGGAGCAAGGGCATAGATTTATAGGCTCTTCGAGGCACTGAGTGAAAGGGCGAAGACTCGGTGGGTGGAAGAATGTGCGCACATGGGGGAGTAACAAATCATGAAGAACCCATGCAACTACTCGGTAATCAATGTAATCAAAGAGACCACGAAAAGCAAAGAGACGTCAGACCTAGTAAGCGGAGTCGTATTAGTCAAAAGAAGAAATAGGGCCCGAAGACGGAATGTCCCATTTTGTAGGCCAAGCTCGAGATGAGACCAGAGATCAAAGATCAACCATCTGATCAACCCGAAAACATGTCTTCTTCTTCGGTGTAGAACTCCTTGGGAAATACTTGTCTGTACAAATATAGGAAACTTTCATTCCAGGCTAAGATCAGGGAAAATTCCTGCCTCAAGCCATTTTGTCCTTTCGAATGTACAGTGCACTTCTGAACAATGATAAAGCAATCCAGAGTAGGAATGCCACAACGACAGCTATGGAAACGACGATGTCTATACAGTAGAATTGGAGGAAGCCGAGGTCGAGGCCCTTCGGACGTAAGGACGGAGAAGCGCCTGGACGAAGGGTTCAGAGATCAAAGATCAAAGATCACCGAATCGCGCTGCGTATTCGACGTGGCGCACGAGTAATTGGCGTGGACTGAAGGGAGCTGAACGTAGTTGGACAGCCAGAGCCTCTGCCTTCTCGGCGAATCTGGATTAGCCAAATTTTATCCTAGAATTTCTCAAGATGGACCTGCGATCATCTAGAATCCTTTGAATAGCCCTGCTCAGCTTCTCCTCATCCCCCAGATCCCTCTTGCTGTACACGAATCCACTGCCGTGCTGGGCGAAGGCTGCGGCGTTTCGTGGTTGGTCGCCTGGAATTTACTGTGCTCTACCGCTATAAAACGTGGCATTTGGAGTGGAAGGGAAACTCTAGGAATTCCCGGCATGAATCAGGCGTAGAAATAGCCTACATGCAGCTCACCAAAGATTGGAACGACGATGGAGGGGACGGCGGAGAAGGCGGCCTCCGTTATTGAACCCATTCCTCCGTGAGTTATGAACGATGACAGACGACCACTACCTGGAAGGAGCTGATATTTCTGGACCGAGACTCGGTAATACCCAGTAGATCCGCTTGTGGCAGCCACTCCTTCAGAATTACATTGGGTGCACGGGATCGAGCAAGAGAAGCGAATGAATCCGAAGGGCTCTCGTATTTCCAGAGATAGGTCACATTGGGGAATCGGGCGAGTGATTGGAGAATGGCCCTCTTCGTGGGGAGGGGAAGGGAAGAACTGGAGGCGATGGTGCCGAAGGAGATGAGGACGGAACGAGGGCGGAGGGAGAGGAGGGAAGGCCATGGGGAGGGGAGGGGGAGGGGAGGACGGACGGTGACGCCACCGATAGGGATCACTTTGGCAAGGGAGGGAGTGGAGAAGTCGAGAAGGGGATTCGTGTTGGTCAAGGCGAAGGCAGAGTGAGAGACGAGGTCCTGAACGGGACTAACTAAGAATATTGTTGAGAACCGATGGGAATTCGCAGCTCATTTGGCTCCCGATAACAAGGCTAATCTTCACCTCTAAAGATGGCATCCGTGGATAGAGTTCCCTGAAGAGGCCCTCCATCGAGCGCTGCTGAATATCGTAGAAGAGCCAGTCGATGTACTGTAGACTCTTTTTTATCTTCCAGTTTGCGATCCTCTACCTACCGAACACCAAAGATTGTGTAGCCGGTCGAAGAAGGAGTTCACGTTCAGGCCGCCTTTTATCACGGCTAGGATTGGAATTTTTATTATAAAGATAAAGGATCTAAACCAGCCTGGATTGTACTGGGGTACCATGGGTACTCCGAGGTGAGCCAGTCTCTCAGGCATCGTGGTCGACGTCGTGACCACCAGCGATTTGGCCCCGATTACATGGGAGAGACCTCGATCGATAAGAGGGACACTCAGGGATATCTTACCCACTCCACAGAGGTCGAAGACTTCGGCGATGACGACGTCGTAGGATGCATTGAAGAGGGTCTCGAGTAGACCACGTTTAGACAAGAGATGACGGCACTGTCGAGTGAAGAGACTGCCGAAGGTTCGCGCACTCTACAGAGTCTGATATTGTCGGGAACCAAGAGGCTGCGAAAAGGGGATGGGTTCCCAGCAATATCTGCTACCTGAATATTATTCCACAGTCCAGCCGGATCCTGTTCGAATATATCCGGGTATGCTTGATCCTCTTGGACGGACGGGAATTCGCTAACGCGAATGATTTTCGACTTTGCGGTTCCGTCAAAGAGAATCGGTTCCATTTCGCTGATCAGAGTGGTCTGGAATAAAGATTCGACCTCCTTTTTCTAGGATTGGTGAATACCACATTATGCCCTTCCTCCACCAAAATATCCGCTATAGATCCCATGAAATGGAAGTGAGAAATAGCAAATTTGGGGTTGTAAATGAGGATGTTGTAGGGGTGTCCGGCGGAGAATAAGGCGAATAGAGGGAGGAAGAACCGCATGGTATCCGGGTTGAAGGGGAGATAGTGGCATCTGGCGACTACCAGGATGTGTCGCCAGTATCTTTGTAAGAGTGTGAAAACACGCGCTCCCCCTTCGTCTCCTCCCCCGCCATACCAGGGCAGAGTTCCACCCTGACACCTCCATCCAATGGCCATAAGATAAGGAGAACGAAGGACGGGGTCAACAAGGCTGGACGACAACAACCTCGTCAACAACGAAGTGTTATGGAATTTACTGGGATCTATTTTTATTGTCTGCGAGTTGTTTGCAATATGCGACGCGTTTGTGACGACAATAGCCAACGAAAAATATTTATTGCACTTTCATAAATTAAATTCCAATAATAGTTCACTCCTCCTCTTGCTTCGCCTCCATCAGCATGTCCACGAATATAGGAGAGTCCGAGGGCTCTGAAATGGTCCTGATTCTTAAAATCATTCTCCTCGTCCTCGCCGTCGTGTCCGAGGTCATCAGGGGAAATGGCTCCGTTGCGCACGTCTTGCAGGCGTTTCTTGAAGAAGCGATGGGCCTGCAAGCATCCCCATTTGACTCCACTTCTCCCTCCAAAGACCAACCTGAGCAGCGGTTACTTGTGCCTGCTGGCAGATATTCTCGAATTCGGGTCCGCCATAAGGAATGTTGTTTCTAGAGAAAACAATACATTTGTATTTTGGGGTTGTTATGGTGTAGTAAACGTCGTCGTATATCATTCACTGTAGTCTACAGTATTCCACTGCCGACGACGTTTGCTACACCCCGTCGCTCTAATCCTATGTGACAGACTTGATGGCCTCTGCGAGAATCCTCCTCTGCCATCCCTTCATCCTTTCCACGAAGGCAGTCTTCCTTCCAGGGAGGATGATGCGACCATCCGGCAGCACGGTCGAACCGGGTGGCTGAAAAATTAGATATATCTTTTGATAGATATAAAATATCGTTTACCACATTCTGGGGCGTTTTCGAGCCGGCATCAAAAGATGGCGATTCTCCATGGGCCGGCCACTGCGGGGAAGAGAGTGCGGAGGACGGCACGGCCTAGAGAATCCACTTTATACTTGTATTGCCGTGAACCAAACCTGTATCATGTGCTGGGGGAGGACGACGTGGTGGGGGAAGGCGGGTGGCTGGCCCATGATGAAGGCGGGGAAGGGCACGGCCGAATGGTGGGAGACTCTCTTGGTGGGCGGAGGGGAGTCGTCGAGGACGACGGCGTCGTCTTCCGTCGAGGACGAGGGCTGGTGTTGCTGGGAGGCGATCTTTGGTCTTTGATCTTTGATGAGGGGGGAGTACCTCCATGGCGGTGATGAGCTCGTTGGCTCCATTGGAACGCTGAGGCGTCGGAAGGGGTCTCTGGAAAAATATCTTTGGTTTAGAAAGTGTTGCCGAAATCCCTGTCTCCCCATGTACAGACTCTCTCTCTCTGTGTTCAGACGGTCTTGGCACTCCAAAAATAAAGTACCTTGGGTGGTGCGGGAGTGGAGGCGGGGGACTGTTTCTTGATTGCAGCCGTCGACGGACTCTCAGTCGCCCCCGAAGTCGAGATGGAAAAGTACGGCTTCCCCTCTTCGCTGGGAGCGCTCTGTAAATAATAAATAAGAATTAATTTATGTTTTAAAGAAATAAATCCTACGCTGCTCGGAGCCTCCGAATTGGCGTAGGGATTGACGGAGGAGAATTGGACCTCCGAGAAGCCGTTGTCCAACTGAGAGAAGGAGAGCCATGGAAAGGGGAATGGGAACAAGTCCTTACCAGTAACGAGAATAGTTCAACTTGTCGTGCCTTCGTAATACGAACGATGGCATAGCGAGTGTCTCCCATGGCTAGAGAAGGGGGAGTAAGAGGGTAGGGATCGATAGGGACGACGGCCCCTACCACTAGCGAGGGACGCTTAGAGAACATAGGGTCGATAGAGGGAGCAGAGGGGCTTAGGGAGGGGAGAGAGGGAGGGGGAGGGGGAGGGAGGCAGACGACACGAGACGATTAGCACCACTAGAGTAAGTGGAGGGGAATTAAGGAGGAGACACGCAGCTATGAGAGAGAGAGAAAGTTAACATCGTAATTGTGAACACTATCTACGAGTAGATTAGATTAGCGCTATAGATAATGTTTGCCGTTCTACCCAGGCATCCTGTGCTTATAAAGCGAAGACAAAATGGGCAATATCGAATTTGAAAAGCATCTTGAATGCTATTTTCAAAGCTTCCGAGGTATTTAAATTACTATTTGAAACATCAGCTCGAGAACCTTCCATGGCCGTGGTGAACATTCGAACAGGGAGAATCTGCAGACGCGTAGACGTCAAATAATGGAATTGGAAAGTCTGAAATGACCGAATGGAGAAAGGAGGGCAAATTGAAATCACTCAATCGATGATCAATGCAAACCGTTCTCACAACGGCCTCTTCTGTATGATCGCCATTATTGTCGGGCACCAGAAGCGTTCCAATTCCCACGCCCGGACAATACCAATGACGGGCTGCGCCTGCTTTGTCTACCACATATTTTGCTATTTTCAGGATGTAAAATAATTTAAATCGATGCAGCTTCTAGTGAAACTGTCGCTTCTCTTAATTCTCTGCGTGCTTTATTTCTGCAAGATTGTCGAGAACCAAAGAGCTTCGATTCCCCCGCCTGAGCACGCTCGTCTTCTGGTTCTCGACGAAATTACGTCTGATTGTACATTTTACATTTGATTCCGAAAAATAACCTTCAACAAATGTCCACCATCAAGATAGCAAACGTTTTTATTTGCGAATACAGTAGACCAGTAAACGGGTTGGCAGGGTCAGAGGCGAAATGCAAACTGGATCAGCTTAACTTTTACTTCATATTCATTTGACGCTTGATCGGACTCCTCTCTAACAGATGAAGGTTTCTTCTTCACTCTTTGAATGAAGTCTCGGCGCCGTCGTCTTTGTTGAAGGAGCGAGAAGGGAGTATCTACATCCAATTTCTATTTATCCCAATACACGTATTCTGACCATAATGCAGCCACTCTAACCATCTATAATACATAGGGCCTCTTTGTCTTCCGAACTATTCCTTCGGTCCGGTTCGTACGCAAAAGGTTCAAACGGAAAACATTCATTTTCATTTAATTTCTGTAACGCCCGCTCCTGTAAAAATGAAATTGGAATTGTCAGAAATTTAGTACAATCCACACAAAAAATGATCTCCTGCCGATCGTAGATCCTCACTTCCGGTGCAGTTTCTCGAACTTTATCTCGGCATCCCTCGGCGGTTTGGTTGAAGGTCGGACGGCAAGGAGTAAATGGCCACTCCCAGTGGACGGCAGATCTCGTCCCTCTCCATCCACTCTTCTCTTCTTTCCCTCTTATCTCCCCATCGAGAACACAGGAGAAGGGAGAGAACCAATACTGACAGACCGTCAACTCTCCCACTCAATTAGCTGCCCGTTACCTTCACATTCCTCTCTGTTTCAAGAGTAAGACGATAGCCCGTTCCACAGTAGGAGGAGCCTCTCCAGGGGTATAAAAGGCCCTCCCCTCCCCCTCTCCTCACCCCGTGTCCTCTCTCGGAGTCTCCAGCCATGTCGTACCTGGTCGGGGTTTCCTCGGCTGTGGCCCTCACCGCCACCCTCGCCTGCATCCTCTCCATGATGTCCCTCGTCGGCAAGATCGACCAGCTCAATGAGGACATCACCTCGGGAGTCCGCGGAGTCCGCGTATGACTACATCCCAGCTATCCACCGTAACTTTGTCCTGTCCAGGTCGTCGCCGATGACACGTGGGAGCGTCTCTTCGCCCTCAACAAGGGCGTCTCCAAGGCCGCCGGACCCTCTTTCTCCTCCCTGATCGGCCGCAACAAGCGACAGGCCAACGATCAGTGCAACTGCGGGCCCTCCAGCCAGGGATGCCCCGCCGGACCCCCCGGACCCCCCGGACAGCCTGGAGAGAAGGTACCGTATCCCCTCCTTCTTTAATTCCCTCCTCTCCTCCAGGGTACCAACGGAGCCCCCGGAGAGCGCGGACGCGACGGAGTCGCAGGCGTTGCCCTCGCCGTCACTCAGGAGATCCCCGGCGGCTGCATCAAGTGCCCCCCTGGACCTCCCGGACCCCGTGGACCCTCTGGACTCCCCGGACCTACTGGCCAGCCCGGCCACCCCGGATACAAGGGACCCGCCGGAAACCCCGGAACCCCCGGACCCCGTGGAGAGCCCGGACCCGATGGAGCCCCCGGAAACGAGGGACGACCTGGACGCGACGGATTCCCCGGCCGCGATGGAGTCACCTACTCTCCCGGAAACCCCGGCCGCCCCGGCCGCGATGGACGCCCCGGACCTCCCGGCCCCCCTGGACAGTCTGGACAGCCCGGAAACGATGGACAGCCCGGAAAGCCCGGAGATGCTGGACGCCCCGGAAACCAGGGCAGACCTGGAGGACCCGGAGGACCCGGAGAGAAGGGAGCCGATGGAGCTCCCGGAAGCGATGCCGCCTACTGCCCCTGCCCCCCGAGGGACTCTGCCTACACTGGAGGACGGTCGGAGGCCGTCGAGGCCCCCGCCTACCCCGCGCCCGCCCCCGCCTACGTCACCCCCGAGCCTGCCCCCGCTCAGACCGGATATTAGACTGTCCACTGAGTCATGCCATAAAGATCATTCATCAACACCTTGTTTACTGGTCACATCACGGTTTGGGAAAACTGAAAATGGAGGGAGAGTTACGAGTAGAAGAGATGGTATCTATACGACAATTGGGTGTGGCGTCTCCCTTTCGTTGCCAAAAGAACCTTACACGGTTCTCAGTTAGGCATGGTTCCAAATAGCGTCGAGAACCGTTAGGTTGTCGTAAACAGTTTTATGCACCCGTCGTCGAGAATATTCCCCTGAACTCGTGGTCTTCGTCCTTGCAGACGCGACCAAATTCATCTGTCGCTGGCGATGGAATGAATTATTGACGTTCCACATTCCAGCTCGAGGTGTATGTGGATGTTTCTATCGTGGAAGGGCAACTTCTGTCACCTAAACAGAGTATCAGTTTCACACTCGTCCGATGCCAACCGTTACCGATGCGACCTTGGCGGGGCGATTCAAGTGCAACCACTTCAGTAGCTTGTTCTCGACGCCTTTTCTGCATTATCCAAGATTTACAGGCATCTAATTCTCGGGTTTCAAGTCTGTCCATCCGGAATGCGAGATTAGAGGAAATCCCAACCTGTATTCAGAAGTGAGGAAGACAATCACAAGAGCCTGCATTGTGGAGTGAAGCGAAGCCACTTTCATGGAGATATTTGGAGCGACTGGAGGTGCCTGGTCCTCGGAATGGGAAGGGTGCCTCACTCTCGCTCTGGATGTCGAAAGCATACAGCATTGCATACGTGAAGATCGGCGTGAGGAATGTTATCGTCGGCAGCGTTACCTATAATTGTTGATGCAACACATAAAATATTGCCGAGGGTACACATCTTCCAATTCCTATGGTGTCCAGTTCTCTGTGCTCTCTTCCAACATCGTGGTCTCTCCCGATGTTCTGACGGACACATGGTACTGAACTCCGTGGGAAATCGAAGGTTGTCGGTTCTCGACAATATTTAAACCTGCATGATAAGCCTCCGAGTCAGAGTTCGCTGCTGTGCAAAGGTCTGGTTCGATATCAGACGAAGGGAAAAGTGCTCGGAAAGAGTGACAAAGATATGGATGCAGATCTGAGGGGCACTATTTGAAACAAATCAAAGAATTCCCTTACTCCAATCATGAATACGAGAGCAACAGCAAAGTCTGCGGCGAGCATTATGGCTGACGCCGTCGCACATGAAGTGTAGCACGCCACCCGCCGAATCGTGCCCGGAGGGCGCGGAGGAAAGTTCTAGAGGTTCATGGGTTCATATAATTTTTCGTGCTTTTTAAAACCTCCATCACGATCTTCATAATCGTTTCCGGTGAGTCCACGAAGATCTAAAGTCGCATTACGGATTAATTTCAGCTTGATACAATCCCACGAAAGTAACGACGCCGTGCGAGTTCAAGGCCACGACCCAGAAGAGGTGAATGCATGTCTGGGCTGGCAGGGGAAGCTTCCACTTGGATCCCGGCAACATTACTGCCTCCAATTCGTCCGTAGGATTGACAAGGAGAGTTTTCCCACCTGATGCCTATGGACGAAGCATGAGAAAATGGCACAGACATTGGAGATGATCACAAATTGAATGAAGATCTGAAAAGAGTAAGAGACTTTGGGGTAATAGAAAGGCCGAACGATTTGGGTATTGGCGGGCACCCCGAAGACGTGCAGAAGAATGCCGTCGAATTCATAGCAGGGAAGAGGGAGATGGGGGACGACGCGGAAGACGAAATTGAGGCCCATGTCGAGGGCCAGACCACACGCCATAACGACCACCAACCAGCGGTAGAACTTGGAAGGGGAGCTCGACAACTTGAGCACGATGACAATCCCCAATCCATTTGTCATAAGGGAAACGAATCCGAGGATGTAGGCATGGATGGGCAGATAAATCTTGATCTTCTCGAGTGGGGAGAGAGATTCGAAGGACGGAGATAAGCTATCCATGTTCCGTTGTAGAAATGAATACGCTTCACGTCGTGGCAGCTGAAGTTCAGAATATCTCTAACAAGCAAAGGTCGGCAGATGGAAATCTCTTTGAACCCTTGACACGTCTATAAGCAGCACTCCTGGAAAGTGCTTTGAGAATGGAAAACGAGAAAAGGGGTAAAAAGCTCTCGGATGTCGACAACAACGTCGCATGATCATTGTCGTTCTAATTCTCTGGTATAGTCCCGCCTAATTAGATACAACAAGCTTTACCTCCCATAAATTGGTACAACAGATTTACTAATGAGTAACAACAAATCTTCCCCTAATTTGTACCAACAAACTCTCGTTAATGGGTGCGATCAACTCTCCTTATAAGGTACTATCAAATCCACGAGTTGTAACCTAATCAGTGAGCAATAATGGGAGTTTGTTGTACCTTGTTGTGACCACCAGGGTTCCCTCTCCCGGACAATATCAATGACAGCCTGACTGTGTACGCCCTCTTCTTTCCCATTTTATCGCTAATTGAACCACACATGGGGCATGAAACTGGGCTCGTTACTGGGCCTGTCCGTGTGTGAACTAGAACTCTCTAGATGCTCCACAATACATCCGGGTTCTCAATGCCAGAAGAGGCTGAAAAGGAGTGTACAACAGCTTGAGTGTAGGATGGACTCCCCTTGTTACAGGGCATTGTGAGGGAGAGAACAGTGGACGGGCGCATTCCGACACGGCAGGTGAAACTACACATCCGAGACATCTCCACTGATTTCCCCTCCAGGGGCACAGATCCGAAGGGGACAAAAACCCTTCCTCCCGGAGGCTATAAAACGGAATCGTATTGCCGAGACCATCATCACTACAAACATGCAGTGGATTCTCTTCGTTGTCGCGCTTGCCCTCGTCCTCGTTTACGACGCCTCCGCGCAGTGCAGTAACACGACACATCCCAAGTGAAGATTCATTGATTCCTTCATTTTCTGATCACGCTATTTCAGCTGTGCCCAATGGGTAGCGAGTGGTTTCTGTTCGAATCCGTTCTACTCAGCTGCTCGGCGACAGGTGGGGAAGCCTGGCTTTGTAGAATACATTTTAATTTTTGATTCAGGCCACGTGTGGATACCAATGCGGCCAGTGCCCACCGGCCACCTGCACCTCCAATAACAATGCCAAGTATTACAAAAATTTAAAGAAATAAATCAGTAAGCGTCTCCATTCAGCTGCGCTCGTTGGCGTGCGGGCGCTCAGAACTTCTGCTCTTCGACGACTTTTACTACGAGGCAGAAGCAGATGTCAGTGGACCACCTTCCCTCCCTTCATCTACCCTCATCCCTTCAGATTCTGCTGTTCAACGTGCGCGGCAGAGATCGCATCGGCGTCATTGACGACGAGCTGCGCCGTCCTCTTCGACGCGACGACGGCGACAGTGCAACTGACGAATCTCGCCCCTTCCACCACGCCCTATGTCTTCCCTGTAGGGAGAGATGTCAGTGTCCATTCTTATTGTCGAGAACCAACTGACTTATAATCTATCGCTCTGGTATTACACATCCTGTTATTTGGCTCTCGACAATGCTTTAATATATATTTTAGCTCGGCGTAGCCTTCGTCCTCTCCGGCTGCTCCCTTGCCTTGTTCACGGCGACTGACGGAACAGGCTCGGGCATTACGTGAGGAACCTCTCGGAGTCGACCAACCCGGGATCTCTTTCAGTACCCTCACGGGGACGTCTACCCGTGTCTCCATCACGGACGCCACGCAGCAAGGCGCCGGTTCTGCGGTGTGCTCCTGTGCCAGTGGATGATGCAATGATAATTATTAATAACGAAAAACGTAATAAATCTATTCCGCAAGCACGTTTTTTGTGCGAATGGTATACCACATGTGTATCCATTGGAGCGACTTCAGGCCTACGGATATCTGCTGTCATTTCCCATTGTCCATCTTCTTTCTCCACGTGCAGCCGATGAGCATTCCTTTACAGCTTTCATAACGATTATTCTATCGTGTTATTTCTGCCATTGTTCTTCTGTCCAACAGTTCCGATGGCGTCTCCAGTGGAGTGGACGGGCGATGAAGAGGGAAGAGAGCAAGAAACGGAGGAGAAGCGAGTTGTTCTTTTATGCGTGTCCACCAGGGCGAAGGAATGAATGAAGTGATTAGGAGAGAAGCTTCCCTCCTTTGCCCCCTCCCCCTCCTCCCCTCCCCCTTCTCCCATCCTGTACCAGTTGTTTCCTCCTCACTCCCCCTATCGACTCCATGCAGTTATTAGTAATCGTCACCTTTGTCCTCGTCCAGGTTTCGGAAGCGTAAGTAGTAATTATATGTTTTTAATTGAACTATATTCTCCAGAAGCCTCCGATCCAAGCGCCAGGGGCAGCAGGGCCCGTACTCCTTCACCTACACCTATTCCTCCGACAGCAACAATGGCCCACATTTCTTCAGATCCTTCACATCCCCCGAGGGGACCTCCTTTTCGGTTTAGTATACTTGGGGCCCATGAAATGGAAGTGTTCAGTCGGATCCGTTCCAAGCTCCTCGGCAGCCTCATTTCACTGACTTCATGAGATTCGCTGGTCCGTGGGCCTTTCCTCCACGGCCATTCGCCCTCTCAGATCCGACCGCATTCGTGGCCACGCCTGTGAGGCATTAAGACAATACTTATACAGATTCGAAAAGGTTCAGGAAAACGATGTGAAAGGTTCGGCTGCTTCGCTCGGGCCCATGAGGAGGTTCAGGAGGGAATTATTGATTTTGAAATGTTATTTTTTCAGGCACCGCAATCGCCTTCAGATCGAGGAGCACCTCTTCCCGTTCTCGCAGAAACGATCGACTGATGACCAGTGAAGGAGGGAGGAAGGATCGAGTAGGTAGAGTACGATAAACTGTCGACGACGGATACGATGTTGTGCCTCGAAAGAGGAATCATAAGGATACACACAGTTCTGTCACATGTACTCCATCCACTTCTCTCCCGCTCTTTCTCCCTCTCCATTCCCCCCCTCCTACGCCCATTGCAAAAAAACCCCTTCACGATAATCACACGGCCACGTGCAAGTGTGGATTGTAGAATGTCATTGTCGAGAACCGCGAATGTACATGACGAGTCTTCGAGGACAACAATGAGGAAACGCGCAAAACCTTTTCCGTATCCTTTTATCCAGCAATGGGGGGATGCTCGGTATTTCCTAGTGCTCAGCCTTCCCTCATGGTGAATATCCAGAGTGGGAATCGTTGAATGATGAGAGGGCCACGAGTCTTCAGTATTTTTTCTTGTCCGCTCCAAAGACTCCTTGGCCTCCGGCGCACGCTGCCAGCGTCATGTAGTTGGGGTCCGCCGTTGCTACAATAATCAAATAATACAATAGTTCTTCAACAATCAATAATCAAAAGACAAAAAAATCAATAAACTTACCGGCCACTGCTCCCTTCACCGCAGGGGCAACGGGCTTGGCGTTGCCTCCCTTCTTCTTGTCTTCTCCAAAGACTCCTTGGCCTCCGGCACACGCGGCCAGCGTCATGTAGTTGGGGTCCGCGGTCGCTGGAAAGAAGAGAGAGAGTACGGTAGACTTGGGCATAATTAAAGGAGGGGTTCGGAGACCTTCAGTATCGAAATTTGGCAGCTTGCCAACGGAACAAATTGATTAATAAACCACTGATAGATAACAATGATAGTAGTTATAGTGCATAGGGCGCGAGATCTGGGGATTTGGCATGCTGCCAATATGATGACAGGTGCGAAATTTGAATTTCGCGCCGTCCCTGTTAGTCAGGCCCGGCGTTCTAAACGCTCTATCTCACCATAGAAACATCTAAATGCTTAGTGAGATACACCATTCGATTGGATTTTTCAAGCTCTACAACCTGTACATGGTCACGTATGAGACTCAGAAGGTCCCCGAACCCCTCCTTTAAGTATTTTGAGTGCAGCTGGGAGTTTAGGTGGGCTGTGGAACTACTGTAAGTTTGGGCACGATAGGAGCTACAGTATACCTGCCATTCCTCCGCCCGTGGGAGCCTTGGGTGCTCCTCCCCCTCCTCCTCCTCCTCCTCCTCCTCCTCCACCAGCAGCTTTATCGGCCCCAAAGACTCCCTGTCCACCAGCACACGCCGCCAGTGTCATGTAGTTGGGGTCGTGGGTAGCTGCAGGGAGAGGGCATTGGAGTGACGCATCCAAAGACATCGGAACGAGGTCTCGACACGAAAGATACCGTAACCCCTAGCCGTGGTCTCGACACGAAAAGCTACAGTAATGAGGCAGTGAACCGAAAGATACCGTAACCCAGAGATGGGGTGTGACACTGACTATATTTTCGAGGCTCGAACCATGAAACATACAATACCCAATTGATGTTATCTCGGCTAACTGGGGCTTCCGGTAGGAAATCCACCGTGACCCAAAAGCTATCGTAACCCCCAATTGGCACCTGCCATTCCTCCCTGTGTCGGGGCCTTGGGCGCTCCTCCTCCTCCTCCTCCTGCTGCCTTGTCAGCTCCAAAGACTCCTTGGCCTCCGGCACACGCTGCCAGCGTCATGTAGTTGGGATCCGCGGTCGCTGAAACGTAGAAGTACCGTAACTCTTGTCTGTGAGGTTGCGGTGTACGGTAGGTCATACCTGCCATTCCACCCTGGGCGGGCGCTCGTGGCGCTCCTCCTCCTGCCTTGTCGGCACCAAAGACGCCCTGGCCTCCAGCGACGGCCGCCAGTGTTTGGTAGTTGGGATCGTTCGAGTCTGAAGAATATGAATGGCTAAAATATACGGTAGTATTGAGGTTGTATAGTACAGTTTGTCTGATGGATACGGTAGCAATATGGTAATTCTTACCGACAACTTTGATGGGTCTCTTGGGTGCAATGGGACCTCCTCCTCCGGCCTTATTTGCCTTCACTGAAGTCTTGACGGAAGGCCCTTTCTTGACACTTCCATTCACTGTCTTTTTGCTGTCCTTCTTCCTGTTCTTCTTCTTGCTTTCCACTTCCGATACCGAGCGCGATCCAGTCTTCTTCTTTTTTCCCTTCTTCTTGTTCGAGATGGTCTCCTCGTCGTCCTCATCGTCAGAGTTCCCCTCAAAGGATTACGGTAGCTGAACGCTGAGTCAGACTACAACATTCTGGGCTACAGTAGGTCAGACTGCTCATTTTGGAGTTGAATGGGTTATAGTGAATCCCTTGCCTTCCTAGCGTCCTTGCTTCCTTTCTTGCCCGAACAAGCAGCGGCCAGCACGACGACGGCCGCCCCCATCAGCAGTGCCCACAGGATCTGTAGTTTGTAGTTTGATCCCTCCCTCCCGATCGATCGACGAACCGCCAGCCATGGCTTCATTGACGGGGCCTCTGATCTGTGGACGAGAAGCCTCTGGGGGATCTGAAAGGACCGTGAAATAGAAAATAGGAGGAGGAGGAAAGGGAGAAGAAGAAGGAGGAGAGGGAGGAGGAGAAGTGGAAGAGGATAGGGTAGATGAGGTACATATGGTAAGAAATAAACAGACCACGATCGGGAGTACTCCTCGATCTCGGCGAAAGGTCGAAGAGGAGGAGAGGAGACAACGAGACTCGAGGCTGCCTCCACTGGAAGACTGACGGAGTCTGAACAAAATAGCGAAAATCGAGACATTTTCGAATCAATATGACGATAAAAAAATGTCTTGAATATCAGTTATGTATATTCAAGACATTATGAGGGGAATAACAAAATGGATCCATCTTACCGCTTGCTGATGAGGAGGTCCCGAAGGCGGAACGCGGAGATGCCGTGCTCTTTTCGAACGGTTTTGGATTTATTGGTCCCATCGCGATTATGTCTGGTTACGGTAAATTTAGACACGTTGCAGAAGCATGTTATGTTTTTAGCCGAAATGCCGTAGACGAGGCGCAGACAATTGCAATCTGTGTCTCGTATTACATGGAGGAGTCCGGTCGAATCTGTCCAAACATCGACCACAGACAATGGTCAAAATAGCCATTGGCCATCTTTCCTCCCATCCAGCACTCATTCCCTTCTTTCATCCCTGGGGAAGATGAAGCACGTCTACCTCTTCTCCTTCTTCATGTTAATTGTTGCCGTTTCATGCGAGTACTGCAAGCAGAAGGACCACCCATCGTAGGGATCATTTTAAATTTTGTCAAGAAACAGCGGTATTCTAATTCTCATTTGATTGTTTCCTGTTTATCCGTCAATTTGACCTAAACAGGGAATTATACCGTTCGGCCGGAATATTTCGCCCGAAATTCCGCAAAATGCGAAATTGTGCGAAATTTTTCGCATGCCCGGACCAGAAAATCGTAGAAGCATCGGATCGGGCTA
>JACMIG010000367.1:0-34332 GCA_014805385.1 Levipalatum texanum
ATACCCCCATCATGGGTCAAATTTCTTCGATCCACCGTCGATCTACCATGGTGACCGTTTCGGAAGATATGAAAACTGAATTGGTGGTTTGAGGACCGAAGTAGTCTAGCGCCCCATACTAGAGCCAATGAGGCCACTTCGAATTGTTAGAGTTCCCTTGTCAGGTAAGACTGTCTCTTAAGCGTCATTTTTTCCGGCTTATTTATTGCTCGTCTCATTCTGCTTTGAGCTCTGTTTTGGTTGTCTGATTATCGATTCGTAAAATTTTAAATGTTTTTTCAGCACGGCGCCATCAAGACTCAGGTTCGGGCCAAGCAGCCGTTCGCCCGCACCGCGTCGCCTCTCGTGATGGGAACGACGCCCGAGCCCGTTGCCATGGCAGACGACGACGAGCCCATGGAGGAGGGAGTCGATGACAGCATGGTGAGGGAAAAAGGGTGCAGATGGAGAGAGAGAAAGGAGGGAGGAAGAGTCTCTTCGGAGATGTTGACTTCACTTGGGGATAAAACAGGGAAACAGAAAGGAACTTATGACTTGGGAAAAGTGCATGATGTCTAGGTAGGCAATCAATGGAAGCATAGTGAGGAGATGAGGGAGTTGACGATGAGAGACAAGAAAGTGTTGACGCCCCACGAGAATGAGAAAGGCAGAGGAAATGAAACGGATGGAACTTTCTCTGGGATTCCAGAATAGTGCATGATGTCCGCAATTCGATTGTGTGGGCTGGAGGGAACCGAGAAGGAAATGATATGTATTAAGGAAATTATTCCTGATTCGAGAATATTCCTAGTTGGTAACGAAGAAGGATTTGTTGAATCACGAGACGGAGACATGGAGCGATAGGCCAAATATTGTGGCGTGCGAAAAATTATTGCGATTGTGGGAACAGCTCAGTCTCTCTGTGTTGTCTGATAGCGAGATGAACGGTTCAAATATTTATTAGAGGCCCCTGAAGGGTGATAATATTATTATTCAGACGCAGTAGACCTATCTCTTTTAGAAAACACAGCCTTTGCTCCACCGCATAACAATAATTATACAGGACACTCCGACTCCGCCGTACCGACCGGCTACGCCGACCTTCGACGAACGCCCTGCCACCAGCTTCCAGTGAAAGAACATCCACAAAAACAAGTCCACTTCCAACATGTGCATTATCACGTATATATCTATCTTTCATGATGAGCCAAATATTTGTGTTAGTGTGCATATTTGGAAATTAGTAGTTGTTTGGATCTCGTAGTAATGGCAAATATCTAGCCAGATAAAATATTTGTACAGATTGTCATGCCCAATTTCCAGGGTCCCCCGAATCCTAACAAAGATTTCTATTTTCTGCGAGGTGACGAGTAGCCATGGCCTTTTCACACCTCGATTCAGCCAGAGTCGAGTGTTCCTCGTATGAGTGGGTTGGAGGGTGCTCGAAATAATATCTCCATCACACTTTTCCTCTCCGTCGTTTCTGGATGCAGTCAAGCGCAATTCCTTCTTTCGTACAACTCGGTATGTACCCGACCTCCGCACCCTCACGCATCGTTTGCCTCTTCTTCTGTAGTCGAGTTTATCGAAACAAAAGAGACTTTCTACGTGAGCTTCGAAACAACTGAATCAGTTATTAACAGACAGGTTACATTGCAGTGGATGAATAACATAGCAACGAGCAATAACTTTTCTATTTGTGTGAAAACGAACTATGGATGAAAGATACATTTCGGTAAAACGAATATCAAAAGAATAACGATATTAGTGTATTATTGTGACGGAAAACAAGAGCACTGTTCAGAGTCCTCCGAACGGCTTTTCCACAGCTTCGAACAGCTCATGGTTGAACAGCGTCTGAACAAGGTTACATCTTTTCAATTTCTGAAAGCTAGGTCAAACATGCTCAGTTCTTTCTAGTTAACTGAATATTTGTAGATACCTGACTTTGGTTAGTTACCTGATTGAAGTGGTTGGCTCCCAGCTTCTGGATATGATCGCAGAAGAACATCCAGCGCTTGGAGTAGTAGTTGCGAACGATACCTCCCCATGTCTTCCTGGCGTAGTCGATGACCTATAGTTTAACAATACAAGTTGAATAAAAAACGAACAAACATAAATACTTTAAAGAAATCACACCTCTCCATTCGATCCCCAGATGGTGACTTGGTTACGGGCTGCCTTTTCGAACGCATCGGATTCCGATGCAGTCGTACCAGCGTCGCGGGCAGCGAACAGCCAGGAACTGAAAAACGTCGTTTGGTAGTGATTAGTTTCACCCTTACTTGATGTCTCTGAATGCAGCAACATCGACGGCCTCCCATCCTTTCTCCAGTTCCTCGCACGCGCTCTTCATGATGCGAGTGTCGTTGACACCGTAGCCCTCATACAATCTGCGAAGGACACCATGAATACCGATAGTGAGAAGCCACGCATTTCTAGACATGTTAAAAAAGGAAGTTCTTCCACAATCTAGATAAGTCGGCATACACTTACCTGAGGACGAGACTATTTCCCACGCGGTACTGCTCCTTCTCCACCATGACGTCTCCGAAGTCTTGCCTTCAACATGGAGTTTTATTATTCCTAAGATTGACTTCAATAAAAGACAATTCCATGAATGGAGAGAAAATACAATTTTTTTGGAGATACTACCTGAACAACACATTGTTTCCCAGCGTATTGTTCAGCGAGTCGAAGAGTGAGTGGATCGTGTCCAGGTGTTCCGGCTTGAACCAGAGCTGAATTCATCGATTATCATGGATCCGTCAGAAAACATACCCGGATGGTTCCGTTAAATGTGGGTCGATTGTAGATGAAAAGCATTCTCCTTTCATCAGCCTCACGTGTTGGCTCGCTGATCTTTTCCGGTTCGTACTGAGGATCGAGATGATCCTAAATGGGGCATATTTAACTGATCTTCTAATTTCGATCACCTATGAGACAAGTTACGACAGCAGAGATAATGCGGGGAGTTTTCCCCTTGATTTGCAGACGGAATGACTTACCGTAAGTTCGACAGGCTGTCGATAATACGTAGCGAGCAGAAGTCTCCACGCTCGAACGATCACGGTATTGGACATTCCATATCGCGCTTGCACGTATTTGGGGAACCTAAAAAGTCCCTCTTTCTTTGTGCTCGTCTGCAAGCCATGTGGTTTGTGTATGGGTAGGTGGCAGCAAAAACATCATAATGCCTGTCTAGTCGTGGGAGGATCCGGACCGCGCATGCATAACGAGCAGAAAGTGTATCCGGTTTCTGAGGGAGACGGGTTCTTGAGTATGACAGGGGAATGGAATATGCTTTGGAGTATGGTCTGTCTGAATAGTCAGGACGACTGTGACACATGTGTTAGATAGGTGCATACAAAGTAGTTGTACAAACCAAAAAAACATGCATTGCTAATTTGAGCATCTTTCCTCTTACCAAGCCAATGATCTCAGCTCATGCATCCCGTTCCAGAATCGGTCGATCATGTACTGGTAGACGACGTAGTTCTGGTTGATGGCCTCCATGGTCAGACCCGCTCCAACCATGTTCGTAGTTTCCTTCTGGGCCTTGGTGTAGTTCTGCAAGAATAAAGGTCCAAACATTGCGGACTAGTCTACAGACCCGATTGAGGTCGACGAGGTTGCCCCGCATAGCTCCGTTGCCTCCAAAGTTATGAAGCAGGCACCAGATGAAGGAGTGGCCGTTGAAGTGGTTGTACTCTCTGAAATTAGGATAATTCAGATATTACATTTGTAATTAATATTTTAGAAAAGAATTATGCAGCAGATTATATTATTTGTCATAGAACTACAAACATCGAATAGAGCAAATATGGGAACCTGTAGAGAGGCCGCATCTCCGCCCAGAGGTCGAGAACGAGAAGACGGCCGATGGGAACGACGTCGAGGAAGGCAGAGACGAGCTCGTTGGTCCAGCCACCATAGGAGAACATCCACGATTGGATCATCCTGAAGTCGTATCTGTTGATTTGTAGTAAGTAAAGGTGGCAGTATTCGTTTTGTTTGGAGATTAGCTCATGAATCTTCCTTCAACAACTAATCGGTTAGATATTTTCTCGATTTGAAAGATATTACCAGACGCAGTGTTTGTCAGCGTTCATGCATCCTCTGTAGATGTTCTTGGCGACAGTCGACACTTGAGTGGTCGTCAGGTCCTTTGGAGAGATCTCGTTGAAGGGATCGGCCGCAAAGACGGATGACGATTTGCGACCGTAAGCCTCCTTTTGCTGAAAAAAAATTAGTTTTTTTTTATTTTGTTGGTTTATTCGTGCCTTGGCGATGAATCTCTGCGAAATATCCGAGAAGGCTTCGCGGCTGTTGAGGAAGTAGAGACAGCTGCTCTTCTCGTTGAACGACAGCCAGCAAGCACTCCGGGTGAACTCGAGCTCGGGGTGGTTCCTGAAAATTAGGATATTGGAACACGGTATTTATAAAAACTGGTTTATAGCAAATCCGGAGTAAGTTTTATTCTCATTGACAAGGATCCTCCTTTAGCAAAGCGAATTTTTGAGATAGCCCTTTCTCTGCTTTTCTTTTATTACCACCTGCCTTGTAAAAGTCAATATATTTCCATTGCCACACTACGATTTTTCTGAAACGTAATGCTGAGGAATACTGTAATTTCATTCCCACTCCCCCATAATCACGCAGCCCTGCGTCAAAAAATGTATTTGCTCCCAATCCAGGGATTATTTTACGTTTAATATCCCGCCCTTTCGAGAAGATGCGCATCGGCCTTAAAACGGGTGTACACATTCTCACTATAATCCCGATGAGCCGAGACCGAAGAAGCTTCTGGATCAAGTTTCTATTCCTATACCGACAGAGATCACAGGGTTCGTATGCTTTCAATAGAAACGCGAATAGCGCTCAATTCGAAGAATAATAAAACGGGATAAAGGAGATGGTGAGAATACTGTATCATGGTTAGAAAAATGGTCGGTTTTTCGCGCACAGAAGACCGGCCTAAAGGAACAGCGCGATCGGATGAGATTAAACTCGATGATCACATTTACCTCGCATACTCATCCGGTACGAATCCCGCGAATGTCGGCAGAACCGGCACGATTCCCAGTTGATTCAGCCTCGCATTTATCTGCTTTGCGAGAGTGAGCTGAGTCTGCCAGTACTTTGCCGATGTTCGCCCTCCGAGGCTCTTGAGGTTGCCCATGCGATGCCTGAACCAAACGGTGAAACTCATATCTGTTCGATGTCTGTCGAGTAGAAACTGTTTTCTTGAGTCTGATAGAGGTTAGTGGTTTTCTGCTAGACATTCACACGACACCGCCCAGAAGGGACAGTAATATGCTCACCACGCAAGATAAGCAGGGTTGGTGAAGAAGTCGAGTGCTCCATCCTCTGATACTCCCAGGTCCTTCCAGACCTCGAGCCACAACGCCTCCTGTCCCACAGGAGAAAGGACCATGTTAAAGCCACCTGAAATGTTCCTCATTTATCTTCGAGATATCATCGCCGATTGTGACATCGTGTTCTCTCTCATTGGGAACTGGTCTTCCAGTGTCACTCCAATCTGCTAAATCTCAAACAGATGTAGAGAAAGAGCACAAAACTACAGTATCACTGACTGAGCGCGAGCCAGTCGATGAAGGGCTCCCACTCCTTCCATGTCCACCACGCGAACGAGTACGAGTACGTGCACGGATTGCCGAAGTAACGAATCCTGTAAATCGTGATGATGGATGTGAGAGGAGACGACTCACATCGGCGATTGATAGGAGCGCGTGAATTCCGCAGGACGGTGTGAGCAGGGGTGCCTCACGTGCTCGAAGTTGACCCCTTCCCAGGTGACCATGGAATTGCAGAACTCGCGGATGTACATCTGCACGAGGGATTTTATTACACCGTAGCTAATCATTGTCTGCGTTAGAACCAAACGCGTCTAATATCCCGTTCCACTCTGCTCTCTCCACTGAAAAAGGTTTCTGTTGTCGTCTGGCCGGATAGAGGACCCAAAATAGTTTTGTGCCAAGAGCGATATTAAGACGACTTCGGATCCCCGACAATACTATCGCATATGGTTATGGTACATGAATGCACAACGATCTTCCGATGATTCGATGATTCATAAGGCCAATCAAGCGACTAATTCGCAATATTTTTCTCCGATGTTACTGCTATCAGATGCAGTCTCTTGCTATACTGTAGAAAAAACGACGATCTACCGAAGTCATTTTTTTCTAGCAAATTCACTGAGTCGTAAGAGTATCGAGCATCGGTGCTGTTATTTTTCTTCGCTATACATACTGGGACTGTGCCGACTCCGTGACTGAACTGTGTTTATCACTTCGCACCTGTATAACACTATTTAATTTTTATGTAAGAGTGCCAAGTTCTGGGAACGAGACATAGTTTCGTCCCTTGTCCTAGTCTAAGTCTGATTTGGGAACAAGTGAGTACAGACACAGTTGGTATTTCAGGCAGCGACCTTTTGAACACCTGCAGAAATTATCATTACTCATGTAATTTTCATACTCCATGAGTGCGAAAAGCGAAGTTCAAGTATCCACCAATTTCTATTTTGGAAACGATCTAGTCACAGACTATGGAGTGCCAGGTGAAATTTCAAACGTATTTCATCTGGCAGTCGTTTAGTCGTGAACTTTGTAATTGGAAGTACAGATCAACGTTTACCAAAATTGATATGCTTTTGAGACACAACAGTCTTACGAACTTTGGTGAGAATCGTTGTAAGATGTGTCTAGGAAATATTTTGAGGCTTTTCGTTGCTAAACTTGGTTTGATGGAGGTACTTGATGGGAACAGCACTGATGCAAACACTTGTAAAGTTTGTGAGAATTTGTTGAGGAAAAGAGAAATTTTGCTTCGTCCACATTTGAGAAATAAACTGACATGTACGCAGTAGAGGGCGTCGACGGCGGCATTGGCGGTGATCGTGAGTCCGTGATCACTTGCAGTCAACTTGCACTCGCCCGCTTCCAGATGCCCGGAACGCTCGCCAAGGATGATTTCTTGAAACTGGTCGGCCACCTGAAAAGGTGAAACTCGTAAACGGACTGGAAGTATCGCAATAGAATGGCCAGGCCGTATGATATAAAAATGAATCCGGTAATTCCTTTTACGTCCTTGCATATGTTTCAGAGAATCTTTTAGGACTGACAGTTGAATGCTACCGTACCCAAGCAGGCATTCGACTCAGGACGTCGGACACCGCATCAGACTCCAGAGAGGCCACGGCAACTCGGAGATGATGATGAGATGCCGATGAGAGGACTGCTTGTAGGAGGAGGAGCAGCATCCAAGGCCGAGCCATCATGCTGAACGAACCGTTCTTGAAATAAATGGGAAATAAATAGCACGGTCGGCGGCGCAGGGAGAAAGGTTGATTCACTCGAGGATGTTTTCACTTCGTTCGATGCGAATGTCAGATGAGAAAGAGCAGAGTTTTTATAAAGTAGCCGTCTACATGAATCAGCGTCCAAGAAATAGTTGGCAGAGCGCACTGCGAGAGGAAGAGTCCTCCCCTTATAAAGGAAACCGAAACCCCGCCCCTCACGGGTGGAGGCTTTCGTCCATGAAGATTACGATACATTCCGAACCTATCTGTGCCCTAGACACTGTGTGCAAATAGTTGTGCATCCCTTCATTAGGTCATGCGGAAATGGAGACATGAAAACATGGACGAGGTTGTGCGAAGTCGAACGGAAACAACGAATACCGGGTATTATGGCGGGGGTGGTGAGGGGGGAGATAAACTACCCATGGAGGCGTTATGCAATACGGCCATTGTTTATCCCTCTAAATCCCGAGAGCCAGAGCAGTTTGTAAACAATGTTACAATATGAAACGGCGCAGTATAACACTATATAATTGCCGGGATCGCACAACTAGAGATCTTGAACTACAGGCTGCGGGAAAAGTCCGATTCGACCAACCACGTAATCAGTTCGGTGAAACAACTTGGAACTATATCCGAGTGTCCAAGATCTATGGATACGGTAGCTTAGGCGCTACATGAACGGCGTTCACGCTTCAAGACTTATCGAAGATCTCGGCGGTTACAGTCACAGTTTCAGTGAAGTAGGGAAATGCCGATTGGGAAAGTTCAACGAACCCAGAAACAGTGGAGTGTCTTGCGTTCACAAGGGGACTCGTAAATAATCTCGTGACATTCTAGATATTAGAGTAAAGCAATTCGCGAACCAGGACATAACAAGCACGGAAGTGCTCAATCTAACCTCATTTTTAGACGATTAGAAAATAATAGTAGATCTCGATCTGACGTGCAGAAAACCAGAGCAGAATGTGCTTATCAGAATGATAATATGCTATCTTATCAATTTTGCCAAGTTCAGTTGTTCATGTGTGCCTTCGTTGGTCCCCCGATGTACAGAGACAAGGATGAACACACTCGTTGAACACCGCGAACCTACCGCAGATTCGATTATTATGTGGAAAAGTTTGAAATGGAAGGAATGAGGCTGCCCATCTCATCTAATTGTGAGTAGCCTAGCGCTCTTATTTGAGCACGCCTCTTGCTTTGAGCAATAAACTTTCGGAGGACTGAATCATGCCATGTAGTCCACGTACTTCAGAAAAAGCAATATCTGCGCTGGTCTCAATGGATTTGTACGTGAGTTTTCGAGGACTGTGACTATTTCCTGTCTAGTCAAAGAGGACTTTCAGGACGATAACGTAGACTGCCAAAGGATATTGAGAGGAGAGAGATTGCATGCTTCTAAAACGAGGAAAGAAAAAACTAGAGGACGAACATAGACATGCACGTCTCGTTCAAAATACACATAAGTGATGAGACAAAATATGATGATCCTAGTCACGTTTCTGAAAATCACGCAAAAACACGGATTATGAATAGCCTAGGCTGTTGACTCATCGTCTCAGGGCTAAAAATTTGAAGTGCACCCGATATTCTGTCGATAAACAGTGAAAGCATCTAGTTTCTTGACATTCGTTAGTTCATTCAACCAAATGTCCAGAAGGCGCAATACGACCGAACTATCTAATTATACGAGTGCTGGCGGACTGGAGGGGGCTAAGGAGAGAGGGCCTGGAATAGGAAATGGGAAGTAGTTCCGGGGCTCACGAGGAACAGAGCGCATTGCTTTTTGCGCCATTCAATTTACAGAGTGTATTCGAATCGGCACAACGGTTGGAGAAGAAAACAGACTTCAATAATAAACAGTCGACCGACCGTTCCCTTCATTACGAAAGCCGTAACAAGCGGAAATAAGAACCAAACCTAGTCAGAAACAATCAAAATTCGATCACTCCATGTCGCACAATTCAATTCCTAACAATTAATCCCATAAAGTTGGAACGCACCACTTATGTGCAGGTATTCGAAAGAGAATTCACGTGCCTGAATCCGCTGAAGAGAAATAAGACGAAAGCGTGACAACTTTTCCGGTACCCAGTTAAGATTCATACGAGGTGGCCTAAAACGAGAACTAGTCCAAGGGTCAACAAAATACCTGCACGCGATTATGCTTTACGTCAGAGTCTCTTGCAGGTCCACCCTCAGCCTGCGTGGGCAATGCACATCGTTATTCACTAGGAAGCCGGTAATGAAGGACATCCAGGGAAGCGAGGAATCCAGAAATAGATTTGCCTCCAAAATCGAACAGGGCGAAATGCAGTGGTCGGGACCTCGGAGGTGTAGAAGTTGTTTGTAGACTAATAAGATTGAAGGTTGGTACCATGGAGGTATATTTTGATTGAATTTTTTGATCATACTGAAACCGACAATATAAAGAGAGACTGGGGATTGCCGAGGAACGGAGTGAGAATCGAAACATCACTGTTCAAGAAACAGCGTGATGGGGTGATTCAAGCTAACTAATCTAGAATGAGTCGCGCGATTATCTCAAATCTGCTCCTGGATCGACACTGAAACAACGATAAACCCATGAGCCGGGGATTGGCTCAGCTGATCGGGCTGTTATATCCGTGAAAGAGAGGGGGAGGAACGACGTAAAACGAAGATCAATCGTCTGGCTGATTGAAGATAGCGGAGGAGGAAGAAGATCTCAGAATTTCTTCACTTCCTTATCATTATTAAATCCACTCAAAGCTGCTTCTTGGAGATAAATCCAAATTGATCGGGATTGATAATGTCTTTGAACCCATCCTTGAACCGTTTGAACCAGGAAGCTAGGATATAAAAAATCTCACAATGGAGATAAAGTCGTAGTAGATCAATGCCCTTTAAGTCCATCAAAGGGGCGTTTTCACTGCTAAGCGGTGAATGAGAGAGAAGACGGAATGTGTTCTCTGGATCCTTTTTCTTCCGAGAACAAGAACAGAACGCATGCAATTAAACAAAAGGAGATATTTTATATCCTCGATTCGGATCCTATGAAATCATTAGATATTTTGTCTTTGATTCATTTTCCATGTACAAAAGTCGTGAGTGGGCAATAGCACAAATTGTCTTCCCTTCGCACATTATGATGATTCGACTACAATCTTTTATTCACATTACGTTGCTCCAGTAGGCATTATGAAAACAACCGTGGATTAACAGTATATGAACATGAACAAATTAGCGCTACCATGCATTACATTGTATTCGGAATTGTTCTAGCATAATGTGGATACATTATGCAAGAACAATTCCGATCCGATGTGACTTTCCTCGAACAGCTCTTTACAACATACATCGGTTCTCTGAAAAAAAACAATTAGCAGCTCGTTATTTCTCTGAAATAACGAGCTGCTAATTGCAATCCGATAACATCGTTTTTCGACATACTGGCAACGCTACCAATTCCATTTAACGAGCGAACTTTAATAAGACAAACGTCAGCAGCAGTTCATTTACTGCTGGATAATTGTTTTGCTGAAAACATGAACGAGCGAGGACATACATTTCTGTACTGAGATTCAAGTTTGAGGAACTATACTTTTCCGGTTATTTATATCATCTCCACGTCTTCCGAGTCAACAGCCGATCCCTGAAGTTGATATTATTAACCTCCAGCCTATCTCCTTGCTTCCGGGGTCAGGAAAATCTCCCCGTTTTTATCTCTCCTCTCTCCCAGGTTCGTCTCTCTTCTCCAGTTACTGGCTGTCTGGGAGAAGGAGAGAGGGGGAAGAAGTAGGGAATGGGAGAGCTCACCTCGTCCCTCGCGGGCGACACATGAGGAGTCGCCGTTGCCGTGGCAACAATGAAGGTGCCGCGGCGAGTGAAGAGACCAGCAACAGGATAGAAGGGCTGCGCATAGAGGAGCCCCTGTGCAAGGGGCGATGGCACATAGCAGAAGCGAGCAGGCGGACGGGGGTGAGGAGTAGGGACCGTGCGACGAGACATCTGACAAGGCACTTTTCTATGGTTTTATGAAAATAACAAGGCGGAAAATGCCCTGATTCTTTAAAAAGGTGTAGGAGTCCAGTAGGATGCTGGACTCAGTAGATTTCCCAGTAGAGTCATAGCTCAAAACGCGAGACTGTGTGAAAACAAAAGAAGAGAAATTATTTGTCTTCATTTAGGAATTGTCAGAGAGAGTTACGCACTTCTCACACTGTTTCGCAACATTTCTCACGTATCTGGCCGACATGATCGGGAGTACCATTGCTGCTAATTCCCACATGTCTCTCCATAACCGACTGATTTATGAAGTCTATTAGAAACCTTGGGAAATAAAAGCCGGCAGGTGCGCGACAAAAGAGCAATCAGCCGCATTGTTTGTGGCTCTCTCCGTATTACAGCCAGAACGAAATCGTTGCAGGCAGCGCGAGATCAGCACACACCCAAGGCACATTCTCCCTTCTCTAATTCAGCAGGGCAAACCAGCGAACACGCGTACGTGCTGCCGCCACTGGAACTAACTAGCAATTTTCGTTAGCCGAATTGACGCAAGCCTGCAATTCTGGTCCAAGGTCCGGGGAGAAGTTGTGCTTTCTCGATGTTGCGTGCTGGTGTATGATATGCAATCTAACTCAATTCCGCGTCCTACATCTGCCCCAATAAAGGAACGTGACTTCGCAGCGAAGCCCACCAATTTTGCAGACTTTAATCCATGGAAGATTTATGGTTGCGGAGATGGATAAATTATAGGGCCGGTGGCTTCAAGACCAGAAAGCTAAAGGCTCCCATAAAACAATATTGAGCCTATTGGTTCCAGGTTTCCTTCCTTATTACCAGCAAGCGAGAGAGGAAATACCTCCTTCACATTAAATCCCGAAAAATCTTACCTTAGAAATGACCTCCGGTGGTAGGGGTAGACGAGTCCTCTTGCGAGGGCGTCCGCGAACGAGGACACCAGTCGTGACGCGGTCTCCAGGCGGCGTGAACCTTCATGGAAGGATGATTCCCGCTTTGACCCATGGCCTTACCTTAGGCCCCTGCTCCTGTACCGAATTGGAAGAAGTGGCAGAGGGATGGCCAACGGCAGAGGCACCGATGGGTCTGGGCCATCTGGAAATAAAACAGTAAGACAGTATTACAAACTAGCTCGGGCATACTTGAAGCCCTCCGACGAAAGACTTAAATATAGAAACCTTCAGTGTCGGCAGGTGTCGGCAGGTTGGCCTCGTTGCACTCGAAGTCGAGGCTGTTACTGTCATCCTCATCGTCTTCGTCGATGTAGTCGTCTTCCTCATCCCCAGCCGCCCGCTCGTTTTCCATGATCGTCTCGAAGAGCTCCCGCTTCTGGTCGCTCGACCGCGACAAAGCCTGTAAGATACAAATTGTCTGCAAGCCTCCGAGAATAACAGCCCTGAACGACTAAGTACAATATCATGGACCTACCGCCATTTGGTTTAAGCTCGCCTGTTTTCGTACGCGCATCATAAGATACTAGCAAAACAATGATGTTACCCAAGACGTGTTGAAAATATGCGTAAGCAAAATAATTACAATGCAGCGGATCCTCGTCGTCATCTGAATATTATGTATCGTAGTATTACAGCTAATAACCAGATACAGCTAAGACTACAAAAAGTCACATCTCCGTGAACATGGCTGCAGCTCCTACCTGGAGGGACATTCTGCATGGAGGATTAGTAGCGGAAGGGAGAGGGCATCTTTAGACTAGAGGGGGTGACTGCTCTCTGACTATAGGCGCTCCCTTACTACTCTCCCACGATTACGTGTCGCATGGGAATGGCGGGGCTCCCCTTTAAGGTGTCTGATATGAGAAAAGGGGCCATGCCTCAACGCGAAGAGAAACGTCGCAGACTTCGGCTACATCGGGATCCCGCGATCTTTGGAGGGCCTGAAAGAATGGCATGACTGCAAAAAGTACGACAATTCGGGCACATCCATAAATTGTTCAAACTCATTCTTGCCAGCAGTAGCTAATAAAAAGTAATCATTGAGCTATGTACAGCTTACTGTGTTCATCTGTATTCAGCGTATCTAACTCATTGTTAAGCTATACATAGTTACTAATAGTTATCCGAGATTCAAACACTTCTTACTCTGCAATTCGCTGCGAGAGCATCTTCCCGTAGCTGACCCGCCCGTGCGACCCACAGCTTGTAGATGGGATTGCCGGCGATGTGGTCGATCTGCAACTGACGTGCTTAGCAACCGTCTTTTCCATGACAAACAAGCTATGTAGGTCTACCCTAGCTTGCTACAGACACAGAACATTAGGAATAGTGCTTGTTGCTACGCCGGGCACAGCAATATGTACGGGACGTCTCATACATTCACAAGAATAAAACATCTGTACAGCTCTCGTCTGTGTAAAATATTTCAAGCGTAATATACACCGTTTTAAGGCAACAAACATGACCAACCGTCATGCTCGCCTTCTCCCTCAAGAGATGCAGACGGAGAATGTCACCGTCGCTGCAGTGGCGACCGCCCGCCTGAGATCGAGAAATTTTAGGATTATATTTAAAGATATTCTGGAGGGTTCTAAAAATTAAATTATGTATGATGAAGCATCTCATATTCCTAATAGTCAAAGCACGCGCGCCAAGAGACAGCGCGGAATGTAGTAAGGGATACAATATCGCTCTCCAATATATCGCTCCCCGTGAACATGTCTCTCTTATGAGAATCGAAGAGTTTTCGAAACAAATCTAAGGAGTTAAGAAAAAGAAGAGAAATATATCTTCAAGCATATCTTGGCAACTAATATTCAAGCATGTCTTGACAACTAATGCATGCGCGGCCTTTGATCAGACGCAATGGAAGGCGAGCAAAATATTTACGAATGCAAATGTTACCGATGAATAGTGGCGGTGGGGATTCCCTTTCGAGATACGCTCGATCTTGACTTCTATAGTCATCAGAATCATGCGCGAGATCCACAGCTCCGCGTTGTCTTTTTGCTTCAAAATTACTTTTTCGCTGTCTTTCGAAAAGTCCTACCATTTCTTGATTTAGTCGCCGCATGTTTTCGTCGTCGTCCACGAACATGCTGAAAGGCATCGCAAGTTTGCGGTAACAAGAGTTCAACAGGATGCGAGGGGATATCAGGCTGATAATATCCCTCCTTCGGGCTGACTAAGGCCGGAAGTCGAATACAAAGGCCTGCGCCCCTGTCACGGGACGCTACCAGAGGGCAGTGCCCATTGTTAGATTAGCGGATACCCAGAGACCACAAGACTCAACTGACTCTCGTCATATGACGTATAGAGTATATGAACAAGCTTTATTAATAGAATTATGACATTTTCGTTTTAAGAGAGAAATGTGGCATGAACTCTTCCAAGACGGAACGCAATGACAACGTTTTATAGGCGGCAAAAGTGTGAATAATTTGTGCAAAAAAACGGGGAATTTTTCAGAATTTTCTCTGAAAACGCATGGAATTTGTTTAAACGAGCAAAGGCTGAAGTTAGCGAAATAACACCAAAGTTTAAGCCAGTAGAAATCAAATAATTTCTGTCCACGTGAACATCAGCATGTGCGCTTGAAAGCATGAATCTAGGGGGAATAAATTGATCTTCGTGGCAAGGCTACTTTGGAGTGCTCATTAGGGCATTTTTACATAGGTCTGCCAGAGAGATTATATGCCTTGTCCCGAGCCTCCTTCTCGATCTGCCTGAGGAGCCGCGTGTTTTCGGCCTTGTCTACGTGAGTCTGCATCTCGTTAACACGGCGAGCGATCTCGGTCACCTCGCGCACTTCCGGGACTTCGGATTCCTGAATTAAAATTTTGGGGCGCACCAAGAATGATAGTGCTTGTATAGCATAAAAGACATTTGTTTTGAAACCATCACTGTGTGAATTGTTGTCCTGGTCATCTGTCTAGTTTAAGATGGAAAAATTCACTGCTTGAAAAGTAATGCAATTGTAAGCTCAATTGCGCCTCGGCTCTGACATCCAGGCGTACCCACAATATGGTACCTTGATCATATCCATCTGCCGCTCAGTGTCGTGACACCCCATGATGAGCTGCCACGCGAGAAAGGAACGATTTCCGAGGATCGACGAAATCTGAATATTACTTCTCGAATACCGTCCAAGGGCTTTTTTTATTATGCATATCTCTCTCTGTTTTTAGAGGCTCTAGCCAAGCAAACAGAGGTGGAGAAGAGATTACATTGGAGAAAGGAGACAAACATGGAGCATTAGAAAAAAACGATAATACCGTGTTGTGAGCCCTCACGAGGAGTTTCCAACGCGCCAGAGAAGCCCCATCGGTACCCGCGCGTAATATTCTGCAATTTCCCAAATAAACAGTTTTTTATCGCCGTAGTAAATAGTACCTTATCGACTTTCGTGAGCTTGTCTTCGATGGTAAGAAAGACCAAGCGCGCACTCCAGAGATCCGCGTTCATTTTTTCCTGAATTAATGAACCGGTAATTAATAATGAAGGGAAAACTGACCATCTTCTGCATCTGTTCACTAGCGGCCATCTACACTTCGATTGACGAAATCCTACAAAATACTAAAAATGGTATATCGGGCTCGGAAAAATGGTAGGTATGCGTGGCCTATCTTCTATCATGCGCCGAAGAGATGTGAATATCAGGTAATGTATGGTTTGCGGTGCCGCGAGTCTTTAATTCAGATCCACTTCTCGCAGCAAAGTTCACGTAAGAGAAGAGAATAGCTTCTGGGAAGCTTCTAATTCACGAGTTTTCTGAGTGGCTACAAAAGGGCTCTGTGCAGCGGAGAGAAGCAGGCCACGGGACTGATAACGTTGACGACTGACATTTAATATCCGCCCGATATCGGGCAGCCAACGAAACTTGATGTAGATTGATAGCGTTTTTTTTCGTTCCAGCGTCCTTGGTATACATGGCTCGGGGAGGATATTAAACTTGTTTGTCTAGACTTTTTACCAGCAATCGGGAGTGGTAGTAAATCTTCTCACACTGCACATGATCCTTCAACGTGACAAGCAGAAAAAGAAGTCAAAAACGCGATTCAAAGGAGGGGTGGAATTCGAACATCACCAATCAAGCCTCGCTCCGATGTTCAGATCCACCCTTCTCATCGTCCGAGTTATGCAATGCACAAATAATAAACTCGAAGCCAGGATAACGAAAATAACCAATTAACAGGGGTTCCCGGTTTCAGTCCACAGCGGGAAATTTGAAATATACAACGGCAGCGTTGATTGACGCCTTTCCAGATCAAGAATCTGCACTCTTTTCTGAGAATGTTAAGTGCTCGTGATTCATAATTTGCAAAATGCATTTGCTGCCTGTGCGTCACCATCCTTTACACGATCTCATAACAAGAATCGTTGAAGATTCGGATATCTGCGATGTGAAAACAAACTATTCGAATCGCTGCACAACATCATTTGTATTATCCACAAGCCGACTCTACTCGAGATGTCCATGATCGATATGTTCTGGCTTCATAAGGTTTGCTAACATTTACTGAGCTCCTGAAACTTTTTAAAGGTGTTCGAATACATCCTTCTCGGACTGTCTCTTGTTACAAATGGCACATTCCTGGCAGTTACACTCCACGAATAATCCATCCATCGGTTCATACAGGACGCTTCTTACTTCATTCGTTTTCAATGACATTGCATTGTCAATCGGACACGCATTTGCTCTTCCAGTAAGCATTTTAGATAGGTCGTTCATAAACAGATAATTTAGATGGTAATCCAATGCGAACAGCAGTACGACTTGACAGCTCTGGATATGATTTATGAAAAACCGAGAAGGTTGGGGGATTGAGCTCCGCCCATAGGTATTCCCACGCGATTTTGTGCAATCTTGGGAAAGCTAATTAACAAAGTTGAAGTGGCCCATAAAGCAAGCAACATTTTGTTGACATAATCTTCCCGAAAAATGACTACACATCGTTTATAATTATCATATTCTGATGTAATATTGTATGGTTTTCGCTCTTTTAATTATTGGCCTGTTCTACGCTCGTATGACTGACATGGGATTCATTCTGGTTATCGCTTTCGTTGTCAAAGGTTGGTGCATCGAATCCAGTTGTGTCTTCAGCCACCCTAGGCTGGCACAGCTTCAGCTCCACTGCGGCGTCTCGAATAAACAGGATCCCAGCGCTGGAATCGATCGGAAGTGTAACTGGAGAGAACGTAAACATTCACCGGCGGAAATCCGTGATGACGATCACTGTTATGACAGCATTGGCAACGAGAGTGAATTCGCGAACTTCCCACATCCAGTTGATTACCTCCCGGAATGCAGAGCCTGAAGTTAAATGTGTTCTAACCCTTCTGCATTGATGACAAAGATGATAGTAAAGACATTCGTTGCACTTACAACGCAAAATAAACAAGTGTTGAGAAAACACTGATTCATTTGAAAATGAATAAGTCTAACTTGTTGCCACGAGATTGTGATGTCGAATGATCGTGAGCGTGTTTCCAACCATGCCGAAGAGTGAATATAGCACGAAAGCGAGAGAGACTTCGAATTCCTCTCGCCTCTTCCGAGAGTTGTCGCCTGAACGACCTGTTTTGGTTTAAACATTGTGATGGCTGCACTTCGAACAACGCATATTATGGCAGTTCATTTGAACTTCACCCAAAGGTCAACGATATTTATATTTTCTATCTTGCTCTGCAAGAAGAAAAGTTTGTTTTCGATAAGGAACGGGGGATGGAAGGAGCGCTCATTTGTTCGATTTGGGAACAGCCAAATAACTAACCTCTTCCATGAGTTATCTGCTTCGCAGCAATGGCGATGTTTCCAATTACTGCTATATAATAAAAGGCGGTCACGAAGTAGAGGCGAATCTATAAAACAAATTATGTGAATGTCTGCAATTCTGTTAAACCTCTCTGCAGAGTTGGTTGAAATAAGAAGGCGTGCAGAATTCGTTCACAACTTCACCAACGTTGATTTGTTGGATTTGGATCAGGAACTACAAAAAATTTCGATGAAGTCAAATGAGAACAGGAGTAAACCAAAGGTGCAATGCAGACCGCGGCTGTGATGAGATACATTTTCCTCGTGGTTTCAGCGCCCCAAATGATCTTATAGCCCCGGCGGAGAGTAATGGCCTAGGGAATCGTGTTTTTATCCTTTATCCTAGGGTCGCTCACAGCCAGCACAGCGACATCGCAGTACAGAAACACCCAGACGGTGAGGCTCAGACCCGGGCAGACTCGGTCAGGGATGGGGATGCTCTGAAGAGAAGAAAAATTGAGACTTCACAACTGACTTAGTATTGTTCACGAACGTCACAAGTAAATAATAAATTCCATCACAAAATTCTGGCTAACCAGTTGAGAAACAAAATCAAACCTTGTTGACGAAGGCAGCGAAGAGGGAGAGGTAAAGAGTGAGGGGCACTGTTGCTGCGATGTCGGCAACGAGATAGGAGATCACATCGTACTGTAAAATTAATATTAACTTACTGGTTAGATGAGAAAGAATACCTTGTACTTGTGAAAGAGCTTGCGATCCTTTGCGTAGCAGCAAAGGAGCAGTATGTAGCTCGTGTAGGTGAGCCAGTTATTCTTGGCCACTCGCTGGGCTTCGAGTCTTAAGAAGGAATATAGATTGGCAACGGCAGGATGGCTTACTTCATGAATCCATTGAAAACGCCCATCGTTACACCGATAGTAGGTTGATAGTGAGAGGAAGGAGCCTTGTGTCGTGTTTATTCGATACGCCTTCACAAGCCAAAGTTTATCCAATAGGCGATGAAGCAAGGGTAGCGAGATAACAGAGCCGTACAAATTTCAAGCAGCACACAAGCGAAGCAAATATTAATCATGACCTAATTGTAAGTATTGTAGGGGGGTGCGAGGCTGTTCCATTTAGTGTTCCGGTACGCCTTCCATTGTTCCGTCGTTTCTCTAACGACCAGGCAGGTTAGAGAAACGAGAGAACAGTGGAGAGAGAACAGACTGACCAGAACACGAAAAGAAACAGATTCTGCATCCCCACAATACAATGGTAGCAACTAAGCTAGGCCACATAAACAGAAGTCTTATTGAGACGAGACATCTGCCACATTATTGATGAAGACTCGTGGGGTTTCTTCAAACTCAGGTCCGTCGAATCCAGTAACCGTTTCCTGCTCCTCACACAGTCCCACCTTCACTCCCAAGTCACGGCAGCATGCAATGAAAGCTCTGAAATGTGGATGTCATATTTCTTTGGTCAAATCATGATTACCTTCGGAAGTCCGTGATGATGAGAACAGTCGAAACAACAGTGATGATCACGGTGCATTGGTGATAATTGAACAGAACCATGAGAATAGTGTACGTCATGTCACTGTCGTTGTACACATGCCCCGCCGTGATAAATGAGAATTCGATGGCTCCATATAGCGCGTAGACAACGAAAACGAGGGAGACCTCTGCCTCTTCTCTTCTCTTTCGAATACTGTCACCTAAATCACATAATTGTTCTCTACCTATTGTCGGCGGGATAATCGTTCCGGACAATACGCTCAATGCCCTGCTTTCTCCCTCTACAGATCCCTCGTTTCTCCAACCGCCAGACAAAGATAAAACAGTGGAAAGAGATCGTAGTCCGAGGAGCGTATTGTCCGGAACGTTTATTCCGCCGAAAACAATTTTGGTTTCATTAAACATTGAGTCATATTTTGAAAGACTTCTTTTGCAACGATTTCATATTCCATATCATTTCATGTCGTATATAACTGGTATCACGGTACATTTCTGCTGCTCTGCACTAACCTCGTCCATGAGTGTACTGTTTGGAGGCAGTGATGATATTCAGCACGAGCACGGCATAATACATAAGTGCACAAACTGGATACTGCCACTAAGTTTCATATATAAATTAGGAATAAAACGGAGAATACAAAATCCCATGTGCTGAGGTACGAAGGGTAGCAAAACCATTTAGCATCACTTCCCGTTGAGTACTGGAGTCGGTGCAGCACAATCTATTTAATATTTTACAACATTTGACATCTATTCGAAAAACAAGAGTCTTACCATTGGACTAACACAAACCATCAGAGTTATGAAAAACATCATTTAGTTCCGTGAGCACCCATTATTATTTTGTATGCGCGCCTGACAGAAAAGACCTGAAACACTATCAAACATGCATTTCATACAAAACGTTCTTACCGCTAAAACAGGGCCGTTGACGAAATAACATATCATGAAAATACTATCAGTGAGCATACACATAGCCGCCGTGGTTGGGGTTCTCTTTAAAATATAATTGTGCCCTAATCAAGTGCTACCAGCCCACTTCAGACACAGCAAAACTGAACCACGTCGAGAAGACTATTTTTGGCAGTGCCAGCACGGGAATGGCCACCAGATATCCCAGAACATCATACTATAATATTCCGCAAAGGTCGTTTACTTTTTTTGGAAAAACGAGTTTGGGAAAATTTGTCCTAATGCTACGCAAAACGACGACTACGCCAACCTTTCGTCAAACCTTAATCAATGGCTAGACTGGCGAACTCGCCGTTTTGCGTAACTCGATGACTTGCAACTCTCGATGTGGAGTGTGCCTGACTGATTTATGATAAAAAAATTGGAGATTCGGAACAATTGTAATTGGTTTCGTGGAGACGTTGCTTTGATTAATGAATGGGCCGTGGACTATTCTGTCCCTGCCGCTGTCATGCACTCAATCCTTAGACCTCTGACACTCTCGAAAACGATTAAAACGAATAAGTGGACAGGGATCGATAAAGATGTTGATGTCATGAGAATACCCAGATATCCTCCCGAATATGCGAAATGGTAGAAGAAATGTTGTCACCTTGTATTTGGAGCATATCGGTCGATTTTTATGGCAGCACATTACGATAAGCGAATATGTTGAGAACGAGATCCACGAAAGAATAGCATCGCGAGTTACGGTCCTGATTATTAAAAAAAGTTTTGAAGATATTCAAGAAAATTCTCACCAATTCGGATCGAAGTACGCTTCACTGCTCATCGTTTGAATGGAGAGTGACAAGTAAAGGAGAATTCTATGGGAAGTTAGTGTGTCATTGTTTATCAGTGCTGCTTTTGCGCCGTTGTGTAAACACTTATGACTTTAGCAGCGGGACTGCTCAAAATCCAATTGATTATTTTGATGCAAAAGGGATGCTTGAGCAAGTTAGTTTGCGTTGATCTAAAATGCTTTGTTCAGAGATAATACATGGTAATGAACTTCTGTGCAGTAAAGCATGAATATTAGAAAGCACGAGAGCGCAATTATAAAGGCTACGTACACATTTTTTTTTCCTCATGTCTCTTCTTAAAGGAGCCTACTCACCCTAAAATTTTATATTTTATTCGGATAGAGCTTGAAAAATGCTGCAAGAAGATACCAATCATTTAATTTATCGATTTTTCTATGAATTGTTATGATTTTTCAAAGATACGGATTACGGTATGTTTTAGGGTGAATTTGTAGTTTGTACTTTGGCTACAAATGCCGATAACATCCGTATCATCTACGATTCCAAGTCAATGTTCACAGCATATTGTGGGGAAAGAAGTTCCCCATCCATGCAACACTAAACAAACGACTTTCGTAGATCATACGGCTGTTTTCGGCATTTGTAGCCTAAGTACAAACTACAAATTCACCCTAAAACATACCGTAATCCGTACCTTTGAAAAATCATAACAATTCATAGAAAAATCGTTAAATTAAATATTTGGTATCTCCTTGCAGCATTTTTCACGCTCTATCCGAATAAAATATAAAATTTTAGGGTGGGCTCCTTTAAGAATCAGGTATGCTGACTTCTGTGTTTTTATATTTGCATCACTTGCTCACAATTGGCTCTCTAAGATGAAAGAACATACACGTGTATACATACAACAGTTTATCCGAGCATCCGAGAAGCATATCGATGAGAATAGAACACATTTTTGATAATAATCTCGAAAGCTATTACGTGTCGTTAGTCTAAAGCTAATCATGGTGCAGCGATATCTGGCACATCGTTCATCATAACTTGTGAATTTTCTTCAAATCCCGGGACGTCAAATCCCGTGACTGCTTCCTGCTCCTTGCAAATTCCCATCGTCACTCCGACGTTACACCAAAAACCACAAAAAGCTCTAGAAGTATAGAAGTAAATATTTTTCGGTAATTGGGAAATTACCTCCGAAAGTCAGTGATTATTAGTACTGTGGAAACGACACATATAATCATGGCGTATTGCTGATTAGATGAGAGAATACGTGCATAATTGTACACTGCTCAAAAATATGAGTTTTTAGTTCGTTACGCACGGTAGTAGTTGCCGTAGTAGGTTGCGACAAGGTGGAGGGAGAATGTTATGGCGCCATACAGTGCGTAGACAATGAATACAAGAGAGACCTCTGCCTCTTCGCGTCTCTTTCGCTTGCTGCCACCTCAATACGGAACATGCATTGGATAGTACACTTCTAAATAGTCATTAAAGGAGAGGAAACGTGACACTCAGAGTGCAAAGAATGCGCTTTCAATCAGTTGAAATGTACATTTCAGATGTTCGTACCTCTCCCATGAGTATATTGTTTAGATGCTGTGATGACGTTCAACACCAGTACTGCATAGAACATCATTGCAGCAAACGGCTCCAAGAATTATTTGACATTTGTAATAAGAAGGACGGGGGGCAAATACATCATTCCCTTCGCCGAAGTATGCGGGAAAGCAGATCCAGTCAGACATAAATCCGACTGCGTAATTGAGTCGTTGGAAGGCAACCTTTTATTTTGCCAAATATATTAAGACGCGTATTTTGTAAAAATCGAGCAAAAGGGGACCCCTGCGGACACGGCGGGGCAAAAGTTGACTCCAGAAACCAATATTTGGCACATTGGTGCGTCTTGTGGGCCTGATTACCAAAACATACTTGGTTCGACAAAAAGTTGCCCCTTGGTCGTTTTAGGCCAAAAATACGAAAAACACCTTCAAAAAATCATATGTTTTTGACCCTGGGCCGTTGTTCAGAGTTTTCTTTTTTTTATTATGTTTGGCTACCCCAAGACATAATTTTCGCATAGTTGGTCGTAGTACACTCGGTCTAGAGGTCAATTGTTACATACGTGAAAACTATAACGTATGAATATTTATTTGTCTCACCGATCAGGTATTCATTCGGAAAACTCATTTTTATGCGAAAATGTGCGCTGATGTGTTTCACAGCTCAGAAAAAAATTTGAAAAAATTAAGTTACCCGTTTTTTTAAAAAGTGGACCGGAATGTTCAAAAACCTCGATTTTTGGACAACTTCTATTCCTATGTGCCAAATATGGGTTTCTGGGGTCAACGTTAGCCCCTCCGTGTTCGAGCATGCTCGATTCTTACACAACACGTGTCTTAATCCTTGCGGACCGAGCATAGTATTGTGGGCGGAATGAACATTCCGGACAATACGCTCGTCGCCCTACGATCTCTTTGAACAGTTCTCCCGTTTCTCTAACCGCCAGACAACGAGAGAATAGTGAAGAGAGAGCGTAGAGCGATGAGAATATTGTCCAGAACGTTTATTCCGCCTACAATATTACCAGTGGGCAGACGCACAAAACAAGAGTTATGAAGAACATGTTTCTCGTTGCTTGAGCTCCCCATAACACTTTGTAAGCACGTCTCACTGAAATCGCCTAAATATATTTCAATAATTTTTTTGGTTTTTGCTAATACCGCTAATAGAGGGCCCGTGATGAATTCAGATATTATATAGACGTTAGTTGTGAACATACAAATGAACTTAGTCGTTGGAACTTTCACTACCTGCAAGTTATTTTGAATTAATAAACTAGCAATGGAAATATCTGGGTCTTGCTAACGACCCTTTACTAGTTGACCGCCAACTGCGACTGTGCAACTAAACTAAAAATAGTAAACCTTTGAACATACATCAACTGTTGTGCTTAGGGAATAATATTCAGTATGGATTCTCAGACGCACAGTGTAGTAGGTCTTACATATGACCGATATTTTCTCATTGCTTTGCGTTTTTCGTTGCAAACTCACTTCAGTCACTGCAAACGTATACCACGTGACGAAGATAGTTTTACGCAGTAATAGTGCAGGAACAGCAAGTAGGTAGCCAAGAGCATCGTACTGCCATGATAGTTGATAATTAAATTCAGATTCTCATTGAAAATTGGAAATCCATGAAACATTGGTTTGAGTTCACACTGGTAGTTCGAGAGTCCCCAAGAACAAGAAAGACATTTTTCATGAGAATCAGAAACTTCTGTAAACTTGTATTTGGAGAAGATTGTTCGATCTTTGTAGCAGCATATCAGTATGAGGGCATAGCTCATGAATGAGCGCCACGTCACGACGGAATCTTGTGATGGGTACCTGTTTGTTTGAAGGCATTTGACATTATTCACAAGAATTATTACCATGTCCATTGAAAGTATGCACTACCCATCGTAGAATGAAGAGGATAAGTGGAGGAAGCGATGAGAAGTTTTTGTTCGGATCGGTTAGGTTAGCCTTTTATTTTATCGTAGCGTAAACAGTGGCTTGATTTCAAGCAGCACTGCTCATGACAGTTCTTGTTTAGGAACAAGAAATTAAAATTTCGGAATCATTCATGTCTAAACAGTCGGGGTCTATTTTAGTTTATTGGCCCATCGGAGTTTAGTTGTTCTAGCAAAGTTAGTGGTCCTTTCGAATAAAAAAAAATGAGAGCAGTAAAATGACCACCGGTGGAACAAATGCAAAAGAACTTCCCATGCCGGGAATCGAACCCGGGCCGCGTGGGTGAAAACCACGAATCCTAACCACTAGACCACATGGGAGGACGGCGCTTGGCTCGCAAAGGCGTGACATGAGGGGAGGTTGGTTCCTCCGCTGTATGTATGCTTCCAACATTGCGGTCCCCAATACACTTGAGATCCTAATGTGGCGTTCATCTGTCGTCTCGGAACCTGAGAAGTCCAGATAATCAATTGGGGAGGATTTGTTTTGTTCACTTTGTCATTGAAAGAGTCACTTCGTCTTTTCACGCTTGATTGAGCAGATTGAATGAAAGATCGGGATGATATCCTTCTAAATCATCATACTCTAGTGTGCTTCGCCTTCCCATCACCACGTGGGATCGTTAGAACACCGCCAATTCGGAAAAATGGAATGAGCAACCAGATATTTCGAGCTAGTGCTATTAAAAATAGCAAGATACGGCACGTTCTTTCCATCGTTCCTCAAGCCTCTCATTGTCCGTAAAAAATAAACAACACCAGTGTATTAACTTTCATTCGCAATAGTTTATTAGAGAAGCGGATTTGCATATGCAACAGAATAATGCATATTCCAAGCGAAATTGTATCAATGCAGTTGTTTGCGTAAGCACCACGCGCAATTAAAATGATTATGGACAAGCATCACATAGATGTCAAATCGGACACTTCTCCATCGAGTACTGCGGAATTTCTACGAAATCATGCGCTTCGAAACCAGTCACTGCTTCCATTTGTTTGCACAATCCAGCCTTCACTCCCAAGTCACGAATAAATTCACTCAACAGATGATAACAGTTCAAGTAAAACACGATGTCTGAAAAATCTTTGTGAACATATAAGCGTAATACGCACGGTAATAAACTATTTCCATGTAAAATTCTCGAGCTGCTGTGAATGAGAACTCAATTGCTCCATACACTGCAAAGACGATAAATACAAGGGAGACCTCTGCTTCTTCACGCCTCTTTCGGTTACTGTCACCTTATTGTTAGACAATTGCTTAAGAACATGATATCGTAGTGTTTGGTCCATTTTCCCTGATGTGTAATGCACACGACAATCATTATATGAATTCTCGGGATTTCTAGATCATTGATGAAAATACCGTTTTGCTATATTGCCTTATGTGTTGTACTTTCAGATATCTTTTGTTTACCTCTACCGTGAGTAAATTGGTTCGATGCTGTGGCGATGTTCAGAACCAGCACGGCATAGTGCATAAGAGCGTACACCACATATTGCCACTATTTTCACTTAATTTGAAAAGTAAGGGGTGGATACGGCATCATATCCGCTGAAGTACGTAGGGCAGCATAAATATAGGCCAACATATCCAGTAGAGTAGCTGAGTCGAAGCAGGGTGATCTAGGTTTCGTGCATTTTCGATTCGTTTAAGTTAAGGGGGTAATACGCATGGAATTACACAAAGCACGAAAGTTATGATGAACATCCTTTTGGTTTAGTGTGCTCCAAATATTATTTTGTATGCACGCCTTGCAGAAATGGCCTGTAATGTTTTCAGTAGCATGATTCGAGAATTATGCTCACCGCTAGGATAGGACCATTTATGTGCGTAGTTATCAAATACATGCTATCAACAATCGTACAAATCGTCGCAGTCGTTCTTACTGGACCCTAAATACAAAATACTCCGCATTAAAGTTATCCAACTTACGTGCGTCACTGAAAACATAAACCACGTGAGGAAGACAGTCTTAGGCAGAGTAAGAACAGGAATAGCGAGGAGAAATCCAAGAACATCGTACTGGTAAAACGGTTGCGATTAGTCCCAGTAGCATGTTTACTCTTTGGAACTATATGTGTCCGTACCTTATATTTGGAGAATAAGGTCCGATTTTTGTAGCAGCAAACTATGATGAGAGAATATCCAAGTATGAAGGCCATATTCTCTCCGCGTCGTGTTGCACCATCCTTTAAGTTGAGAAAGTATGTATAATTTGTGAGGGAAATTACATACCAATCCTGTGAAGAGAAGAATGCTTCACCGTTGTCAATGAGTATGCGTTCTAAACTCATCGTTGGAGTGATGAACTGATGGAAAATTCGATGGAAAGCGAGTGTGCTAATGTTTATCTGTGCATTTCACCATAGTGAATTTAACTATTGCTTACTTAAACTGTATATCTTTCATCAAAGTATTGTTCAACGTTAGAAACATTCAGTTGAAGATTTCTTCTTACTTACCAAAGTACTTCAAAGGTAGTGCCTGTCATCAGTTAAGCACTCCTTTTTAAGTCATGGTGGAACACGCGGAAAATACTTCAGATCCGTCACTTTAAATGGATTTCCTTCGAATTCGTGAGCATCACACAGCGCCACTTCTTCCCGCTCCTTGCATAGCGCACCTACACTCCCAAGTCTGAGTGAAAGCAACTAAATCTCTGTAATGTGCGCGAGTAAGGTCATATGTAATTGAAATATGACCTTGGAAAGTCCGCAATGATGAGCATTGTAAAATGACACATAGGCTAACGGAATATTGATGAAGTACACTAATAGCATATCTTGATGAGAACATAGCTCAAGTTCGAGTACCCTGTGTTACGAGCGTAACGATTAGCGAACCTGTAGAATAGAAAATTATTTGAAATTGTGCAAGCAATAATTACCATGCCGGTTGGAAATATGCTCCTCGCTACGAGAGCATGATAGTGCATGGTGAGTAACGGAGAATGGGTTGAATTTGTGTTCAATGGTTTAGGTTAGTTTGGTTCACAACGTTTATACAGAAAACGAATTTCACGTAGCAATATAAATGAGTTGAAAAATGTAGTATTCATTTAACTCAAAGTTAGCGAACTGTTGGAAATAGGTTTTTCCTAATCACTGATGGTCGCCTCGGCTTCGGAATCTGCTTCCAATTGAGGTGCATTGAATCCAATCACTGCTTCCTGCTCCTTGCACAGCCCCACTTTGACTCCCAATGAACGAGCTAACGCGATGAAAGCACCAAAATCAGGACAGTCCATTTCATACGTTATGGAAAACTGACCTTCGAAAGTCAGTGATGATGATAATTGTGGAGACGATGCATAGGCTAACGGAATATTGGCGATAAGAGGATATAAGTTCATATGCCTCGTATACTGCTCCAAATGTTCATGTTAAAGGATAATTCATACGTTCATAAGCCTCTTCTCGCCTTTTTCGCGTGCTGTCGCCTTAGATATTTTTGATGTCTTGCCAGGATCTCTGGCTAATATCTAGTTCAAAATATTTCAGCTATATTGTTCGTACCTCTTCCATGAATATATTGCTTGGATGCAGTGACGATGTTCAGCACCAGCACAGTATAATACATAATCGCAGTCAATGAAAATAGCCCCTAATTATCAATTGAAAGGAAGAAAGGTGGGATAACTATTTCCCATGAGCTGCCATAGTACGCTGGGTAACAGAACCATTCAACTTCGATTCCCGTTGTGTACTGGAGTCGTTGAAATACAATCTATTTTTTGTTTTTAAGTTCATCGTGGAAGTATTACCATTGGTAACGTACACAGAATGAGAGTTAGGAAGAATATCCTTTTCGTCGCGTGCGCTCCCCATATTACTTTGTATGCCCGTCTGATTGAAATAGCCTTTAAGAATTTCAATCAAATCATTGCGTCAATATTTTGTAACCGCTAATATTGGGGCATCAAAAATGAAACTTGTCATGTGAATTGCTATTGTCAGCGCGCATATTTCCGAAGTCGTTGGGACTCTCTATCAAAAGACAATTTTTAATGCCATAATTGCGGCTTACCTTGGTCACAGCGAAAATAAACCAGATGTTGAAAATAGACCGAGGCAGTTCCAGCATTGGAATAGAGAGGATGTATCCGAGCACATCGTACTGTGACGTCAAAAGTTACATCAATGGTTAATTGTATGCCATCTCTTTCCTACAGATTTCACCGCCCAGAAGGCTACATGATATAGCATATTACTTCATCATCAAGGAATACTAAAATTAAGCCGAATCGTTTTGAGGTGCTGAAGTTAGGCTGTAGAAAGCTACACTTGGAACAGTCAGTATCAACATTATATACTGTAAAATAAATTAAATACTTTTCCCACCACAACGCAGAATGGTACGCTCAGAAATACATATTTGCACATACGAATTTCTCTCACTCTCAGCATTTCTAACCTTGTATTTGGAGAATGCATTTCGATTTTTGTAGCAGCATAATATTATGAGAATATAGCTCAAGTACGCGCACCATGTATGGACAACATGATGTTTTACGAACCTAAAAATTAGACAGGATTTTGAAATTGTCCAAATAATCGCAAACTTACCATACCGGTTCGAAGTACGCTTCACTGCTCATCGTTAGAATGATAGTGAATAGTGAGTAACGGATGACAGTGAATGCATAATTGTTTACTTTACCATCTCATTTCAGTGTACACAAAGGATGGCTTTCATTTATCAACTTGAGTCGTAAAATGTAAATTAAGTACAACTCAAAAGCTATTGATAAGCTAGTTTAGGGCTTTTCATTTATGATTGCTCCGGCTCCGATATCTGCTTCGATGTCGGGTGCATCGAATCCAGTCATTGCTTCCCGCTCCTTACGAATTCCCAACTTTACTCCAAGGTCACGGAACAATTCTATGAAAGATCTGAAGATAGCGCGTTAAAATTTTCAGATTATAGAGAAGCGACCTTCGAAAGTCCGAGATTACGAGCACAGTGGAAAGAACGGATAAGACCACGGCGTACTTTCGATTATAATAAAGAGCATTGGAATATCCGATAACTGCTCAAGAAAAGATCACAGAATCGTCATTTTCTGATTCAAAGGAAGCTATCAAATTTTTCTTACGGTCGTGGTCGTAGTAGTGTAGAGCGGCGGCGTGGAATGAAAATTCGATCGCTCCATAAAACGAATAGGCGATAAATACAAGGGATACTTCAGCTTCTTCTCTCCTCTTTCGCCTGTTGTCTCCTGAGGTTCGCAAACTTTTTGATTCTGGACAGTCCACTGCAGATCTTTCAGCACACATTTGAGGGGTTGCATAGGCTTTTCGGAACTTCGCTACTTGGTGCGAATCCCATTTATCTCCAATCTTTCGTCCCAATTAGAAAGCATGAGTTACCATTATTCAATGCAATTATTCTGTACTGACCTCGACCGTGAGTGAATTGTTTAGAAGCTGTGATAATGTTCAGCACCAGCACGGCATAGTACATCAGTGCCGTCAATGGATATTGCCACTATTTGTTGTAGAGAAAAGGAAAGTTGTGGCACTCACGTAGTCCCATTTGCTTGTGTATGAAGGGAAGCAGAACCATTCGGTTAGTATTCCCGTCGAGTATAAAAGTCGATGTAGGATAATCTATATTTATTTGCATAATTATGATGATATAACTTGTACGTTAGGCAAAATCTTTTACATTTCCTGTTTTTCGCACTTATCAGAAGCTTTATATAATATCACAATATCTCTCTAATAATCAATTATTATGTTGCACTTTGTTTGATCTTTTCAAAGAACTATTTCGTTTCATTGGTCAGCTACATTAGAGGTTGTGAATTACTGTCGGACTCAAGCACAGCACAAGAGTTATGCAGAACATTCTTTTCGTAGCATGAGCTCCCCATATAACTTTGTATGCGCGTTTGACGGAAATAGCCTAGAACGATTTCATTGAAAAATTTGAAAATCGGTTCTCACCGATAAAACTGGACCATTGATGAATAAACACAACATGTACATGCTATCCGCGATCATGCAAATTGCTGCAGACGTAGAAACTATCTGTTAAATATATGTTTCCTTCATTGAATGACTCAAAGATACTTCAGTTACTACTAAAGTAAACCACGTTGTCAAGATTGTCTTTGGCAGAGCCAGTATGGGAATGGAGATAAGGTATCCAAGAGCATCGTACTGGAAGGGGGAATAATGTTTTCTCCAATAATCCGATATTATAGTTCTGATGATCCCTGGGGGAATTCTGATCGTAAGTTTCCAATTGCATAATGAAAAAATGTATTCTCTGTGCAAATACATATATTATATTTTTGGAATAATTTGATAGGAGTTTTATTCAAAATTTTCCAAATATACAATGATATTCCAAGCTTGAGTAAGTCGACAGGTTACGCTTAGAGGAACCTCAAATAATGTTTTCAACCTTGTATTTGGAGAATAGTGTTCGGTTTTTCAAGCAGCATATTAGTATGATGAAATAGCTCGAGTAGGAGAGCCAAGTATTAACAGCCTCGATTTTCATGTACCTGTTAGTAGAATATGCAGATGAATTAATAATACTTACCATCTATCGTTTGGATCGAAGAAGGCTTCAATGCCCATTGCAAAGCGGTGAGTAAGGCGTAATGGGGAAAGTGATGGGATGTAGTAATAGTTTAGCTTTGAATTCGTTTGCACCACTGAGTCATCATTTTATTCACCATTTGCAATGACTATTGCAACGGTCTTGCAAATCAAGTGTATGCAAGGGAAACCACATTATCACTTCTTCTCACTAGCAAAGAATTTGTTTCGGTAAACACTCTATATTTCACGAATGCTTCACAGTAAACTGTTCACTATGAGCTTCGAGCAGTTGAAATCATTAATATTAACCGATATAATTACGATAGTGGCCATCAGGAAGGGCAAGCAATGGAAGGTTATTAAACAACACGCTTTTATGAGGTTCTCGAACATTCAGGCAGCCAACAGGCCGCATTACGCAAAGACAAGTATTTTTTCCTCCTTCAGTAATGCCATTTTGATATAACATCATTACGTAATTGGTCATTCGAACCATTTGTGCTGAGTTTATTGAAAGAAACCTTCACAAGCCATGGTTTATTCGAAGGAAGATGGAACGTTGTAAGCTAGAAAACAGCTACTCAGACGATAACTTACGAACATTTGTAACCAAAGGGATTCAGTACTACAAATATTTATGATGAATCAAAATCTTATACAAAGTTGATGACGTGGAATTTGTTTGCGAATTCTGGTCCATCTAATCCAGTAACTTGTTGCTGCTCCTTGCATAGTAGTACTTTAGCTCCCAAGTCTCGAATAAACGCAAAGAAAGCTCTGAAATCAACGAAGTAACTTCGTAAGTGATTGAGAATAGCCTTCGAAAGTCCGATATTATGAGAACTGTTGATACAACGCATAGGACGACGGAATATTGACGAAAATGAACCAGATCACCAGCATAATCGAAAACTGCTCAAAGGTTTAATCGAAACTTATTCGCAATCACGTTCGTAGTCCATGTATAACTTCGCGGCTGTGGAAAACGAGAATTCGATGGCTCCGTATAGCGCATAGACAATGAATACAAGGGATACCTCCGCTTCTTCTCGTCTCTTTCGATTACAGTCGCCTAAAATAACTTGTTATGTACATGTCATGGCGTCGTAGTCCCGACCCGTCGATTGGTATTGAAAATAAGCGTAACTGTATCTCGCGATGGCGTACATGGCCGTAAAGTTATATTCAAGCTACGTCCCCTCGCATGCGCTTTTGAGATCTCACATACTGTTTTTCTCCCAAAACTTCGTTTTGATCAAAATTTAGAAAAAAAATAGATGTAGCTTATATTTGTTCCTGGGTATAGATTTAGATTATATTTGCTCCTGGGTATCATTTAAGATCTTTGGCAAAATATCCAGCTCGCATAATCATAATAGCTTGTTGTCGTCGCGAAAGCAACTTCAATCATTCGATTCGCCCATATTTACGTACCTCGGCCATGGGTATATTGTTTAGAAGCTGTGATGATATTCAATACCAGCACAGCGTAGTGCATCAGCGCAGCCACCGGCTCTTGCCACTAATTGTCTTTCATCGTAAAAGGAAGGAGTGATTACGGAGTCCCAGTCGTCGAAGAATATAGGGTAGCAGAACGACAAGACTGTAGCGTATGGTGAGTAACTGAGTGAATGTAGAGTAATATAAAATTCGCACAATTTCAATTCGGTTTGATTGCGATTTGGAAGTATTACGGATGGAATAACACAAAGCACAAGAGTCATGAAGAACATCAGTTTTGTATTATGAGCTTCCCATACTACTTTGTAAGCGCGCCTGACCGAAATGGCCTCAAGAATTTCCATAAGCTAAACGTTAATTATCACTGCTCACCGCTAATATTGGGCCATTGATAACAAAATGTAACTTATAAATACTAACAGTAAAGTTGCAAAGAACCACAGTCGTTGGAACGAACTGTAAGGAGAGCGATTGAAATAATCGAACGTTATAAACTTACTTCGGTGACTGCAAAATAAAACCACGTTGTGAAGATTGTATTGGGCAGAGCCAGTACAGGAATGGTTACAATGTACCCGAAGGCATCATACTATTAACATCATTACATTATATTTTTCTCTTGATTCTATATTTTACGCATCAGACACCACTTGTATGAACTCCCTAACAAGAAGACTAAATTGTTCTAATAGGACTATTTCGAAAACGTAATAAAGGTGAACAAACAAACTGAATGAAATAGGAAACAAAACTCGTTTCGCGAAGGGTTAATCTGCAGAACCGTTTTGAAAACCTTGTATTTGGACAAGATGGATCTGTCTTTGAAGATGCAAATTAGTATAAGTGAATAGCTTAAGTACGAACGCCATGTTGCCACTGCGTCATGCACAATGTATCTGTTATATAGAGATGAAAAGGAACGAGAAAAAATGCCAACCCTGCATATTCAGGATCGAAAGCCGCTTGATAGCTCATTGTCAGAGCGGTGATAGAAGAGCGGCGCTGATGAGAAACTGCAATTGTTTAGATTTGAATTTTGACCCATCGCGTAAGCACGGTTATATTTAATTTAAAGTAGTTCGAGTACTGAACAATGCAATGCAGTCGATTCATCACCAACTTAGTAATGGTTTCGTCCCAATTTCAAATCGCTTTCGGCGTCCATAAATAGGATTATGCAACCGAAGCGCACAATTTTCCGCTAACCAAATGCGAATAAATTCGCATTCCGTACGCGACTGTTCTCCAGTGAAAACGGCGTTTCTATCGCGGTCTGGCAGGTAGAGAATATGGGGGAAAGCTTCGCGCATAGGTACGAAATTAGGACGTCGATAATACATGAATCGATTACTCGATGTATTCTATATCAACTAGAAGTAGTTTATACGAGAGACGATGAAGCATTACAAGCATGAGCACCGAGTGAGAGATATATTGTCCGGTATTATAGTGATGCGGAGGCGACGCGCGAACTACCTTCGCGGTAAGCAGCGTAGTGATCTATCTTCTGCGGCAGAAGATAGTTCACTGCGCTGCTTACCG
>JACMIG010000368.1:21637-34273 GCA_014805385.1 Levipalatum texanum
GCGCAGCCGCAGTCCGCCCGCCCGCGCCCACGACCGGATACGTCAACAGCGCGGCGGACGGCGAGGTGTGCTCACCGCCGCCGTTCGGCGCCTCGCCGCTCGTCCGCAGGCTACGGACCCTTTCGATGCGCGCACAGCGCCCCCTATCCGCAGTCGATCTCATCTTCAGGTAGCAGGGAAAAGACAAAAATAATTGCCAAAAATATTTTAACTAAAATAAGAGCGGCGGCCTCCGGCCGCCGGCTCTTCTTTATGAATAAATATTCTTGCTATTTATGCTGGTATTTCAGCTACTGGAAGCCGGCGGAGCCATCGAGGGCTGAGACCAAAGAGAAGGAAGAGAGCAGCCACAAGAAGGACAAGACACTTGTAGTTGCCAACGGCTCTGCGCTCAAGGAGACTCCGACGCCGCCCGCGACTGCAGCCGTGGATAAGGACCGCAAGCACCGCCATGGTGAGGGCGACGTTTAGATAAGGAGTGGGGATAAGTCGACCGCACTCACACTGAAAAAGAGCGCCGACAACAATTTATGCATTACAACGATACTTTTTTTTATTTTGAGCGCTGCTTCAGGCAAGAAGTGACTGTTTGCGATTATGAAAACGAGATGTAGGGCATAATTTGTGATCCATGACATTTTCAGATGCCCAGAGCTGCTCCGCTCATCGCGATGCCGTTACTGTCACAAAGACCATCGAAGCGGCCAATCGCTGTGGTTCCATCGAACGGGACAAGCAACGGACGGACACGCCGACGAGCACAGAGTTAGTTGTTGAATCTTTGAAGTCCGAGACCGGTTTGGAACGGTGCCAACGTATGCCTAGTCACGAACCCTCTCATGAGCGAAGTGATTTCGAATTGTCCGAGTTCGACCACCTTAAATGACCGAGCGACTTCATCTCAACATCATTCAAAGTCTAGGGACTTCTTTGAACACAGCCACTACTGCTACAAGCTCAAAGAGATCTGGTTTCACGAGATCCACCAATTCATTATTTCCGGCGCTTTTTTGGAAAAAAGGCGCGAACCACAGGGATCACCTTGTAGTTCTTCCTGGGGGCTTCATTCCCGTCATCTTCTCACGTTTCTCCCTGTGATTTCGAATTCAATCTACACGCGAGCTGCAAAGGGGCAGCAAGGGAACGTTGGATAGAGGGCTTCCTTCACCTTATAACGAATTCATTAGTCGCGCTCGCTTCCTCTGCGTGTAGGCGTTACCAATGCTCTTCGAGTGGATGTTGGGCGATTAGAAAGCCTTGAACATTATGGGATTGATGGAGAAAAGCGTGTTGCCCACGTGTAATCTATCGAATCACGCCGCATTTGCGTCAAGACCTCCTAATTCTCATTGAATCGTGGTCAAATGAGAGAAAGGTCCATGTCTTCCGAATCAGTTGTATGAAAATGGCCCGAGGTTTTCCGGGGGAAAAGGCTTAGTGTAGACTGACGCGAACGTAGCAGTAATCCCGGTTGATTCGACGTCCCCTAGAGTCTAGTGGAAGAAGGTCCTCGCGTCTGAATCAACGGGATTAGACCTCGTCGACTCTGTCCTAGAGTCTAATGCGATCGAGCACAAAAGGCACACGGCACCAAAAATCAGGGATTAGGGGATGGCTTCAGTTTTTTTTTAAAATTTTCCATTGAAAATTGTCAAAATCAAAGTATGTGCTTCATTTGATTTTCTTTTTCCAGCGGCGAGCCTGACGCCATCGAAACCGTGGAGACCGGAGGCGTTGTCTACAAGCTGTCCGAGCTCAACACGGATCCCCATCTCGCCCTGATATCCGATTGGGCGTTGCCCATATTTTCCATCGAAGCCCGCCATCCGCAGACCATTCTTTCGCGGGTAATTTGAATTTGAATTTATCTTTAAAAAAACTATTTTACAGATAATGTACACGGTCTTCCGGGATCAGGACTTCTTCCGCATCTTCAAGCTCGACTACCGCAAGTTCTTCAGCTTCAGCCATGCTCTCGAGATGGGCTACTGGGACATTCCTTGTGAGTTGATCTTTGATCTTTCATCTCTAATCGATATTCTTTGATCTCCAATAGAAATTCCCCCTTTCCAGACCACAATCGCGTGCACGCTGCCGATGTCCTCCACGGGTGCTACTACCTCACATGTCATACGGTGAGCTTTCGCATGCATGGCTCAGTGGTATACTGCCGGCACCATAATGTTTTTAATCCCGGGTTCGATTCCGGTCACCTACCATCTCTTTTGTAGGTCCACCTCCAGTATCCGGTGGCGCCGGCGAACGGAGAGGAGAACGGAACTCCTGAATACACTGCGGACACTGATCCTGCGCCTCTGGCCGAGTGCATGAGCCATCTGGAGGTATTTGAAATTCTGGACTTATGGTGTTTACAGAATCGGAATTTCTGGACTTACTGTATTTACCGGACGATACTTTTTCAGCTCATGGCGCTCTTCACGGCAGCAGCCATGCATGACTTTGACCATCCAGGTCGGACGAATGCCTACCTCGTTTCCGTTGAGGATCCCAAGGTATTTTACCATTCAGCGTTAACACTCGATGCCGACCTGTATCCTTTGCTAAACGCAGTAAATCCTCGTTTAAAGGCCATCCTCTACAACGATCGGAGCGTGCTCGAAAACCACCACGCCGCCGTTTCCTGGAAGTTGCTGCAAAAGAAGGAGCACTTCTTCATCGAGAACCTCGACGCCGCGGAGGTCAAGCGATTCCGGTGAGTAGCAGGGGTACTGTAGCGTCTTTTTACTGGATCGCGAACTAAACTTCCTGTGACTAACAGGATACGACAGGATTTTATTAAGCATCGCGAAATTAAATCTCTCAATTGATTACTGAATTCACCACGGATCGCAAACTGAATGACACGCTTACAGGTACCTTGTCCTCGAATACATCCTCGCGACCGATCTCAAACACCACTTCGAGATCATCGCCAACTTCAGCGACAAGATCAAGGTACGGTATTTAGTTTTATTGGCAAAGTGCCAAACAGCGTTCTTGGCAAAATGACAAAACATCTTTTTAAGGCCCACGACATGAACTTCGAAAACGAGGCAGATCGATTGGGAATCGCGCGGATGCTGATAAAGATGGCGGATATTAACTCGCCGACTAAGCCGTATCCCCTCCATCGAGCCTGGACGGACAAGATCTGTGAAGAATTTTACGAGCAGGTATACGGTAGTTCTCGACTATGAGGGATGGTAAACTGAAACATATGAGGTGTACTATAATCGCAAACTTAATCAAGGGAGAGCAATGTAATAGCAAACTGAACTCGCCCTTTTCCAGGGAGATGAAGAAAAGCGGAAGGGCATCTCCGTCACGCCGTACATGGACCGCGAAGATCCAAACGTTGCCAAGCTTCAGGTATACATTGTAAGATCAAGGATCAAAGACCCAAGACCGGAAAGAACAAGGATAAAATACAAAATGTATGTAATCGCAAACTGAACTCTCGCGCTCAGGACTCGTTCATCTCTCACCTCGTGAATCCTCTCGTGCTGGCGCTCAACGAGGGCGGCCTGCTCCCAATCCTCCCCGGCCTCGAGGAACCCGAGCTCTTGATCAACCTCAAGCACAACCATGCCAAGTGGCTGCAGGAAATTGACGCCGATGGAGCCGTTGCGCCCAGCCCCAGTTCCGGTGAGACTTACGGCAATTAGGGATAGTGGACTTACTGTGTTTATTGGTTAACGGTCCCGCTAAACGCAGTAATTAGACAATTGCTAGCCATATCTCAAGACTCGGGCATGTGTGCGACGCCGCCGTCTTCCTACACGGAATCGGCGTCGTCGCTCGCAGGCATGTTTTGACATACTGTAGGATTGAGCATCTTTTGATACAGTAGGATGGATCAGAAGCGCCCAACGTTACAGTATCCAACAAAATCTAAATATTACCGTAATCTAGCAGGCATCGGGACACTGACGATCGACGAGGCGGAGGAGGTCCTCTCCGTCAGCGACAGCCCCACGCTGAGGAAGATGCGGACTCCCAGCAATGGCAGCAGTGACTCCACTTCAGAGGTGGGCCATAGCGCAGTGGGATAGACGCGCGCTTCTGGGTAGGGGGGTTCGAATCCGACGTAGCTAGTTATTCCTTCCTCCTACCACTCCGCAGTTGTAGGGAACACTTCCCGCTCTGCTTGCAACGGCACGGGAAGACGAGTACATCTGAAGAATTCTCCACTCCAAAATAACTTCCCTTTCCCTTACAGTATCACGCATTTTTACGGGTTCCGCCTTCAATTAATGTTCTGTGTTCCGTAGACCAGTGTGATGATTTGCCGATTCACTTGTGTATTCTGTTTTAATTGGGGGAGGATCAATCAATAAGAAGCTTTAAAACGTTCCCACCTCCCTGCTGAAATAAACGGCGATCTCTTCTTTGTGGTAGTGTTTTGTGGTTTTGTGGCTCGGTAGAGACATTTCCCTGCTGAATTTTTTTCCGTATTGTTGTCAATATCTTGCCGAAAGTTCGCGTTGCGGTTATCCATTCAAATTTCCCGTTGAATTATTATTTAGCCTGATAGAGCGTAGTCTAATCGCCACCACGAGTTTGATTCCCCAAATTCACACCATTGATGCTTTACCGCCCGAGTCATGTCCGTGTATGGATTAGTTATTAATCAAAGTTTATCGATTGACTAAGTCGAACCCTGGCCAACCCTTTCTCCGTACTTTTTTCCCCGTAATACGTTGTTTTCCCGGCATAAGGCACTTCCCTACGAGTAGAGATCAAAAACATTAATTGTTTCTCTGCACTTTTGAGCAGCTCGCTGTCCTGCAGCGAATATTACAGTATCCTCCCTAATACACATTCTAGAATCGAGACGTTGTTTTTCACATCACTTTTGCCGTTTGTCACAAGACCCCCCGGATATACCCTTAAATATATAATTTGACACCGCTGACTGAATGAAGCACACTGGTCTGCTCCCCCGTGCATAGATAAAGTCAATATTATCAACGGTGTTGTCTTTTTCAAGGTTTTCAAGGTTTTATCGCTCGTTCACCATTTTTACAAGGTGGAGTGAAAAACGTTGCTTGAAAGTTCTAGGGGATAGGTGGGCGAGATGCAGTGGGTTTGTGTCGGGCATTGACTCCTTGCGATTGTCGGTCCAGCGCTTTGAGGTCTTCCTTTTGTGGTAGGGATCCGGCGTCCAGTTCAGCATCTTCGTAGCCCACCTATTTCCCATCCCCACTGCCTTCACAGAACATACAACATTGCTAAATGCCATAAATCCCGGAGGAGCCCTATGCACCTTGATGGCATTATTATTAAGACGTTCCAAGTCTTTCTCAAATACGGTTCTGCTCGCAACCATTCCGCCTCAAATATCTCAGCTCCAGAAATGACCCAATGGTTACAATTTCGTGAGCATTTACTAGTAGCTATTGATAGTATATCTGAAAAAATTCAACTCCAGGTTCCTGATGGGATCAATTTGGGGCGGAATTGTTGCCAGCGGAACGGCAATTTAGGAGGCTTTGGAACACCGATAATATTGCCGGCGGAATAAACGTTCCGGACTGTACACTCATCGCCCTGCGATCTCTCTACACTGTTCTCTCGTTTCTGTAGCCACCAGACAACGCAGGGCGACGAGCGTATTGTCCGGAACGTTTATTCCGTCGACAATAGCAGTCGCCTCCAATATCCATCTCAAGTCTGGAAATTCCGCCTCCTTCGTCCCACCGACAGTCATCCTCCCTCTTTCCAACCATCGGAAGTCCTCGTAAATATCAGCCCAATGATCTGTCTCTTCCCTGTAATCACGCAGTTGGTAGCGATGATTCGTCGATCCATTCGTCGTCGGAATCGACATAACTCGAGTCAGTATTGTTTTGCATTAATAATTTTTATTCGCCAAACCAATGCCAAACTTTTATATTTATTTACATTTTTGAGCCCCCATCAAATACAACTGTTTTATTTATTTTCCAAATGTTATGTATTCGCAAACTGAAGTCTTTCATTTTCCAGGAAAGTGAAGAAAAGCGGAAGGGGTATCTCCGTCACGCAGTACATGGACCGCAATGATCCGATCGTAGAGAAGCTTCTATTTTTGGAGTGTGATCAGATCGCAATCATGCATTGAACATCTCTTTATCTTCCCTAATACACATTCTATAATCGAGACGTTGTTTTCCACCTTACCTGGTTTGCCTTCTGTCACAAGCTCCAGATAAACTTCATTTTGTTACCGCTGACTGACTGAACCACCCCATTCCCAATAATGTGTCGAAAAAACCTAATTAAAAAATTCTGGTGCGCAAAGTTTCTTTCCTCCCCCCACGCTCTTGGATGACCTCTGCTATTATTTAAACAATTCTTAGTTCAGTGGCAGTTCGAGGTCTCTAATTGTAAATACTGTAGCTCCTGGAAGGAGTGGCCCTCCAGTCTCACTATTTTCCAACTGTCACCTCGCATGCGACAAACGAAGCGTCTGAGCGCCAGCCCAGAAGGGTTTCAGTCTGGTGAACTGTCTGGAATGTCTCGTGCACGAATAGAAGTAAATACCGCACAATAACACACTGTTGCCTATTGTGATGGTTATTGTAGAGAACCCGAGGCATTCTAATTCCCACGCCCGGATAACTCCAATGAAGGACTGCGCGCGCTTTTGATCTACGTCCTCGACCCCCGTTTCATGACCAGTGCGATTCAATATGGTCATGAAACTGGGCTCGAGGAGGTAGATCAAAAGCGCGAGCATTCCGTCATTGGAGTTGTCCGGGCGTGGGAATTAGAACGCCTCGGGTTCTCTACAATAGTACTTCTTCCTTTCTCTTCGCATATGTAGGCGCGAATTTTTCTCCACATTCTCTAACCTGGTATGACAGTTAGAGAAACGAGAAACAATGAAGAGAGAGAAGTCGGAAGGCTAAAAGGACAAGCGTGTACACCGGTTATAAAAATATGAAGCACTTCCTCCAAAGATTGCATTCTGTTCGCAAAGACGATTGTTTGTGTGCCCTAACCCCTGTTACCGTTTCGCGAGCGTAAATTTCGTCTCATCGATAATAGGTAGTTTGTGGCCAATTTTTGTAGTCTTCGGTTCGGATCATGAAAAATGTCGGCCTCGGAATACTCTCCGGTTTTTAGGATGCCCCCTGCAACTTCGATAGAAGTCGCCTTCAATATCCATCTCAAGTCTGGAAGGGCCGTCCCGAGTCATCCTCCGCCTTCCAACCACGGTAAGGGCAGCCAACTCCCCCAGATTCATTCATTTTTGCTTCGACAGATTCCGTTGTACACTCACTTTCCCACTGTATTTCCATGGTTCATGGCCCACTGTTTCAGTTGAGAATCCAGGAAAGACAATAGGAGTAGAAATTAACTGACTTTAATGCAGCACTTCTAAAGCTTCTGACAGGGATAGTCTTTGATTCACCGCAGGTTAAATAATCCATGGCCTTCTTTTTAAATGAACAAATCTCTGTGATTGTGAGCAGAGAAAGAACATCAATCGAGGAAAAAATTATTGATAGAATCGCTCGGAATGTTTCAATTAATAAACCTGCACATCAGCATAATGCTCTGCCACCCGTGGACTGTCATTCTCCAGTTGGCTACGACGATTCGTCGATCGATGCAACAGCGGAACGAAGACAATTCGAGTCAGTTTTTTTATTTGATTTATTTTTATTTTAAAAAATAAAAACTAGAGTATTTAGAACTTCCATACTAAATGTAGGTCCGACGGGGACGCTGTATCTCGGAAGAGTGCTGGATGTCAAGACCATATCGAGCGTCAGCACTAAGGTATTCTCTAAAAGGTGGAATACCTCGAAGCGAGAGCAACTCCCATTACCAACTCACTATTGCATTGTCCCAGATCTACAGCGAGTTCGAGCTGACCGACAACGTCGTCATGCTGCCGGCATCGCATGCTACCGTTTGCCAAGTTTACTATATGCTTTCGCTTTTATTTTTACCGATTAGGCAATTTTCGTTTAGAAATAGTTGTAAATTTCACTTATTTTCTTGCCAAAAATTCGCAAATTTCAGATCTTCTCCGACTCGATGGTCGAGCATCTCGTTGACGCCCTTCAGTCTCGCTACCAGCCGCACCTCGACATTGTGATATCGGTGAGATAATATTGCACAGGTCCTATGGGATAAACACAGTAGCCAGGGTTTCTTGGTCTAACATTGGACTCTAAGCAGTGAAGTTCAATGTCAGTGTTAGTTGGTACAATTCGGCACGCAGCTTTCAACTATTGAATGATAGCTCTTTTTGGATCTCGCCGATATTATGACAATGATGATATATTTCCAGTTCCAGCGTCATCACGTCTTGTCGTTCACCTGGCAGATCACCACGACGACTGAACATCGGTGCATCCGTGTCGCCTTGGGAGATGAAATCAAGAAGTAAGAATACATTTTTAAGAGGCCCAAGATCTTCGAAACGAAAATATAGGGCATAAAAGCATAAGCAGTGCTTCATGCGCTCGTATGTTTCGAGAATGGCAAATCGAAGCTCTACATGGAGATCAAAATTTGAGCAACAAACGCATCATGGCCAGTTTGAGATAAGTGGTCGTTTGAATTTTATCGACTCTCACTGGAACTTCAATATTTTTGTTCGGCAAAGTTGAGAGATATTTCTGCGGTTGTTAAAATTATTTATACAATTTTCTACAGAGGCCTACGACGCTGGTACAACAACCACGGCATTCCCCTCGGAGCGACGATGCAGGTAGGAGGGGTCGATCATGCGATGTTCAAACCCCAGGTTGCGCCACTAACCACTGCGCCATGCAGGTCAACGTGACGGTGCGCTTTGCCCCCGGTCACATCTACTACCGTCCGCTGCGCACTCCTCCAGTCTACCAGGCGCCTCCGCTCATGCTCGGACAACTGGAGATTCCAGAGGGATTCTTTGACCAAGGCAGTAGCCAGCAGTAGGAATTTCGAAAAAAAAAACTCCCGAGAAAATTTTAGATCCGACCGGCTGTTTTCACTATTACTAGTTTTAAAAGTTCCACGTCTCTTGCCTGATCTCTGTTCCCATATTGCCAATGTTGTGTTGGTCACATGTGAAAATAAAATAATTGTCAAGTTTATCGAAAGTTAATTCTGCAACTCAAGCGCATGGTTTTAGTGTTGCGTGCAGGGTTCTTCTCTATGTATTGTTTAGATCGCATCGGATCTCACAGTACGAAGTTGGAAAGCATTCGATCTGTGCGAATTTTGGGGATAAGTATTTTGCCAAGTTCAAGAAAACTAATAACCCAAAATTTATCACGAGAGTGGGACAGTAAGCAACGAGCCCTATTCAATATTAACAAAGCGACTTGAATACAAAGATGGTTATAGCGCCGTAATCGAAGACTGCCTGGATGCCCATAGAGTATTCCTGGTGAAGTCCAGAAGCGCCGGGGGCTATCATGATATTGAGTCCGCGGACGCCGTGATGAGTGCGCATCATATCCGAGATGAATGCCGCCTTTTCATTCAATGTCTGAGGCATTCCATACGCCTGCAATAATAGAGAACAAAATTTCGCTGTGGGACCAAAAGAGAGATATCGCAGAACGAGAACCGCAGGTTTCTACAAAAATCTGCGTCTCTCGTTTGCGTTATCTATCTTTTTGTCCAATTTTTTTGGCAATCTCTTATATAAAATAATTGTAAGCCCCGAAATGTAGCTTTTGAACGACGTTTGATATTTATAGATCATTCTGGACATCAAGTCTTTGTCATTATGGTTATGGCGTACGAATTCCCAATTATAATTGAATGCACAGGGGACAACATTGTCGAGCAGTTTTATTCCCACTGCATTTTTTATTTTTTAAAACCATGATTGTAAGATCGAAAACATACGTAGATGGCGGCTCCAAGGAGGTGAAATTGCACGGTGGTATTGACATTGATGACTCTCCAGCGCACAATGGTGCCCCCTTGTGCAAGATTCTCTTCCAGTTTCCGCAGAGATTGCATTTCATAATATGCCTGGAACAAAAATAGAAAAAATGTCAAGGGAATTAAGAGCACCTGGGAATAGATTGTGTGGACCAGGACGATAGCAAGAATGAAATGTAGAGCGCGCATTGTGGGTCTGATAAATCTCGGAGAATTTCGGAACTTTTATACTCAGTTTCCTTGAAATATTTCATTTTTTTAACAAATTTTCTCTGGATGTTTGAACGAGAAAAATCCATAGATAAACGGATTTCAAATGAAAATCTTCTCTTCAGTAGAGCAACTCGATTATTATACTTTTGAGAAAAAAATAAAATGCGGTAATCGATAATGTTACATTGCAAACTTTATCAGGATTCATCAAATGCGAATCTATTTGAACGACGTTATTCATAAAAACAGGCAAGCGATAATTGTGGGCAAGCAAGGTCTGGACCGGAGAAATGATTGTTGTGCAAAAAAAAGGGTGATGTTATTTATTCAACAGTTTCAAACGATAGTTGCAATCCGCAGATACATCGCTAACTATTGATTGAACTTGTCAATTAGCAGGTTCAATTATGGTAAAGCAGCTAATACATGACTTGAGTGGGGGCAATCTTCTCCAACAGCTCTCGGATCTCGAATTCTTTCATTCGACAGGCTCCCTCTTGACATCGAGGCTTCGGGGTCGCCCGCGGCTCTTGACATTCGACGGATCGTGTTGGAATATGACGCGCCCACCGCACTTATTTTCCTTCTGTAAAAAGAATAAATAATGAGAGAGTCGAAATAAATAAAACCATTTAAATATCGTAGAACGATTTTTAGTTCATCTGAAAAACTTGTGTCACCACTCTCGGAAAAGTAGTAATGTATATCAATTGTAATTTAATTATGAATATTGTCGAAGTCTTTAAAAATTAAAAGGTCAGAATAACTCACGAAATGGGCCCAAAGGTTGGCGTAATGCCTGATCTTGGCATCAGGACAGGTAGAGCAGGCAAAGATCGAGCCAACAACGCTGTGGTGATGTTCGCTGAAAACAACGACTTGTTGGAATTTATTTGCGTTTTCATAATTGTTGTATTATATTTACTCGCGCTCCGTAGTGATGGAGGGAGAAATACTGCGTGTAGGATGATTCCACATAGGAAAAACAATGTAGTCTCCGCATCGTTTTACATACCACAATTCCCATTGGAGAGATACCAGAGGAGTAAAAACTATTTTTCGAACGTATCTTTCTTATATGCCCCAATGCACGAATAAGTTTCGTTTTCCACCCTATCTCGCGAAGATGTAGAACGAGGCTGAGGGTTTTGATAAGAAAGACTTACATGAAGTGGCTGTAGAAAGAGGCGGCGCTGACTGTGTCGCCAGAGGAAGCGATAAGATTATCAGAGCAGAAGGGACAAACTTCCATACCTTCGATGCTGCAAATATATTAATTTTAAAGGTTTTATTACACATCATTTCCCTTAACAACACCCTTTTAGTTGTACTAAGGCAACATTTTTTTTATTTTTAAAACTATTTTAGAAGTTAGTTAGTTTAAAAAAACTCACAACATGTTATGGGCCACCTTTCTGCCCCTGTTGTTGTTAGGAGGAGACTTCTTTGTTTTGTCCACTTCATCGGTTTCCTGTAAGAAGCATTGCTTTATTTTTCTTTTTGAAGGTTCAACATTCTGAGCAGAGTTATAAAACAACAAGACTTTTACCTTTTCCTCCACATTGGGTATCATCTCCGCTGGAGCATTCTTCTCTTCATCGGCCTTCTTCTCAATATCAGCTTCCTTTACCTCCCCGTCCTCGACCATCCCCTTCTTCTCGTCGTTCTTCATCTTCTCTTGTCGTACCTTCTTCTTATCCGCCTGGACTTTCCTCTTCTCCGAGAGGAGAAAGCTGACTGAAAAATGAGTTTCTGTGTTTAGGCAGTTACCTGGTTTATCGATAGTAACTCGGCCATTAAATTCGATAGGACAAAACAATATCATAATCATAAGAATATTTTCATATCTTTGCTACAATTCAAACCTTGGGATCGACGCCTGGGAATCGGGGCGTGGGCATCCTTGTGAGCGACTTGTTCTTCCTCTTTTTGTTGCATGTCTAAAGTTCGGTTCATTCCACAAATTATTATTCTTTTTTATATCCCTCTAATCTCCTCCGATATCCGACTCACAGTGAAATCTCGGCGGATGAACCGTGCAGTCGGTCGCCCACTCCGTCCTCTCGAGGCCGTCTGTCGGAGGTACCGGGGTGAACTGTAAATGCCACTACTGTGTTTAGCAATCTCAACAGAACATCTATTGTATTTAGTAGCATGAGCAGGCATCTTTCTGTATTTAGCACCCTGAACAGGACATCTATTGTCCGGTATTAAAGTGATGCGGAGGCGACGCGCGAACTACCGCTACGGTAAGCAGCGTAGTGAATGTAATCAAACGTAGTACATCTTTCTTACGCTGCTTACGGAGGTTGTTCGCGTGTCGCCTCCGCATCACTTTAAAGAAGGACTGGGAAGAACTTTGATTCCGTAGATTAGACTAACAAGGGATAAATCACAGTCGGGTATGGCAACTCCGAGTCGGATATGGGGCGCTGCACCACTCCGGGGGGGAAACTACCAAAAAAATTAAAATTGGTCTCGGAATGGCAAGTACGTAAGAACGCCATCCAAAAGAGTAGTGAAAAATCGATATTTTCATTTTGT
>JACMIG010000369.1:0-25100 GCA_014805385.1 Levipalatum texanum
CGAAGGAACGCCGAATTAACCGAATTAAACTTGCGCAATGCCCCCTCCCACTATCTCTAATGAGCTAATTGATGAAGCTTCCTGCAGGATGCCGTCCCTCCCCCGCCCTCCCTCGGGGTCATCGACGGCGTCCCCGACAGCTACCCCATCAAAGAGGTACTCCCATCAACAAGATTACCTTCTGCCAATGCACTTCTTTGCAGGCAACAGTCGATGAAGAAGGTATCAGGGAAGAGGAGAGGAGGAGACACGCAAAGGAACAGAGGGAAGAGGAAAGAGCCAGGTACTCCCCCTCCACCCTCCCTCCTAGAGTAGCCCCCGTTGAGACTCGAGGAGGAGCAGATCGGGAAGGCTGTCGAAGAAGAGGAACTGGTCAAGAGGCAACTGGAAGGGAAGAAGAGGGACTTCGAGGCCAGACAGTGGGATACTTATGTAGACACTCACTAAAGACTCGTTCAGAAGGGCTGCACTCGACGAGGCCATTAACAAGGCTCGGATCAATAACCAACGGAAACTCGAAGACAAGCAGAGGAGAAAGATGATCGAGAAGTAACTGAGAAGATGCTCTTTGAGGAAATGAACCACTGATTAAGGGAGAAAGAAGAACAGAAGATACGAGACGAAGAGAGGAGGAAATACGAAGAGGACAAGAGGAAGAGGGACGACGAGACGAGGAAGAGAATTCAGGAGGAGAGGGAAAGGAACGAGAAGAGGATTAGAGAGGAGGAGAGGAGGAAGGCTGAAGACGAGAGGATACGGAGGGAAGAGGTGAAGAGGAAAGGGAAGGGGAGGGGACAGAGGAGGATTCAGGATAAGAAGGCACGAGAAGAGGAAGAAGAGAGGAAGAGGAAGGTGAGGGAGGAGAGTATACGAGAGGACGAGAGGAGGAAAGTACTCGAGGAACACAGGAAGAGAGAAGAAGAGGTGAGGACGGGGAGAAGAGGGAGGGGAAGAGGGATGATAGTGAAGATAAGTGAGAAGATGAACAATTCAGGAGCGACTACTGGAAGAACAACGACTGAAAAAGGAACGAGAAGAGGAAAGGACGAGGGCCGAAGAGGAGATGAAGAGGAGAGAAGAACTAGAGAAGAAGAAGAAGGAATTGGAGAGGAAGAAGAAGGAGATCGAAGAGATGGAGAAGAGGAAGAAGGAAGAAGAGGAGGAGAGGATACGAGAAGAGGAGAGGGCGAGGATTATAGAAGAGAAGAGGAAGGAAGAGGAATTGATGAGAAGGAAGGAGGAGGAGGTCAGGAAGAGATTCGAGTTTCAGGTTCAGATGATTTTTCAGGAGAGAATACGACGAGAAGAGCGGAAGAGAATAGAGGAAGAAGAAAGGAAAAGGATTATTGAGGAGAAGAAGAAAGAAGAAGAGGAGAGGAAGAAGAGGAAGGAGGAGGAGGTGAGGAGAAAATGAAACTACTTGTGTACAAGTTTGTAACAGGAACGAATAAGAAAGGAGGAGAGAAAGAGGATCGAGGAAGAAGAGAGGAAGAGAGCGGAGGAGAGGAGGAGGAAGGAAGAAGAGGTGGGAGGATGGTGGAGGGACCTGGTTCAAGGGACACTTCATTAGGAGAGAATACGAGCAGAGGAGAGAAAAGATCGAAGAGGCCAGGAGGAACGAAGAAGAGAGGGGAAGAGATTGATGTTACAGGAAAGAATACGGGAAGAGGAGAGAATAAGAGAGAAGAAGGAGAAGAAGAGAAGAGAGAAGGAGGCCAAGAAGAGGGAAGAGGAAATAAGGTGAGGAGGCCATGGAGAGAAGATCAATGAAGAATTACAGGGCTGAGGTTCGACGAGAGGTGGAGGAGAAGTTAAGGAAGGAGGAGGAAGGAGAGAAGGCCAAGACGATCACGAAGGTTGTCCCACTCATTGGAGAAGGGAAGAGGATTGGGACAGGGATCGAAGGGACTCAGCGAGAGGGAGAAAAGGGCACATGAAAGGCTGCTGAGACTGAGAAGGCCATTCACGGGAAGGAATGGAGACCTCAAAGTGATCAAGGTACTGTATCCAGAGGGAAGAGGAAGGGAGAAGGTGGCAGATGGGCAAGAACGACATCATCTCCACCCACTCCTCCATTCTCACCACCGAGAATGAACTTCTGGAGGAGAAGATGAGCAAGGAGGTCGAGGAAGAGGGGGAGGGGGATGGAGAGGCCCCGTTCGCGGCTGCACGGGGAATAAGAACTGCCAGCAATGGGGTAGTCAAGGTGAGGGAAGGAGGAGGGGAAGAGGGCCTCCCCCCAGAGACTCGATGAAGAGAAGTTCGCCTCATCGGCTGAGTATCGATCGTTCCTCGGTGACTGGGAGAGTGCATCGGCAGAGGTCGTCACTCCCTCGACTGCCAGTCAGTCCCTCTCCCCCTCCTCCCCCTCCCCTTCCCCTTCAGTTGCCGCCATCGAGCCCATCGTCTCCTCTGTCCCTTCCTCTCGTCTCTCGGCCATTCCTCCCGTCCTCACAGTGCAGGCCCTGGCTGAGATGATCACTCCCTCGCCCCCCACACACAATGGAATACTCCGCCCCATCTCCATCACTCCCCTACCGTCAGTCCCCTCCCCCCTCCTCCCAACCCTCTCTCCTTCCAGCAAGCAATCGTCCCCTGTCCCCCTCCCCTCATCCTCCCCTTCTCCTGCCAATGGAGGCAGCTCAGGGGAGAGAACAGTGGAGTCTCTCTCCGATGACGAGTACGACAAGTTCGTCAAGGAGTACTACTCCAACTACTACAAGGTGTCCTCCCTCCCCTCCCTCTCCACTCTTCCCTCCAGGAGTACTACTCCAAGATGGGCGTCCCCGCCAACCAGTCCGACGCCCTCACCGACTACTACAGGAAGTACTACGAGTCCTACTACGCAGCAGCGACTCCGACTCCCTTCGGCTCTTCCTCCCCTGCCCCTCTTCCCTCTCCTCCCTCTCCCTCTTCTCCTCCCTCCCCTGCCGTCGACACGGGTTTCAATCTGAGTGGTGGGAGCGGTGCAGGGATGGCGTACGGCAAGAGAGTCACCATTCCTCCTCCCTCTCCTTCCCCGATTGGAGGGGCGGGATTGGTGGTGAGAGCTCCCCCCGTCCCTCCTCCACTCTCTTTCCTCAGGGCATCTCGGACCCTCGATTGAGTGGCCAGGCGGGTCTGAGCAAGGCTCAGGCTGATGGAATATGCCTCCAGGTATCCCCCTCCATAGAGGAAGTCATGGGGGCCTTCCAGATCACGCAGTCCACTCGACAGTTCTTTATCAAAGACGTCCAGTCGTTCGTGCGGAACAACTGCCTTTTCATCCAGGGATTCTACAAGGGAGTGAGTGGTGGGGGAAGGGAGAGGAGGGAGGAGGGAAGGAGGGAGGAAAGGGGAGTCTGCAGGTAACGTGCGAGCAGTTGACGGCGGTGGCTGACTACTGCCACTTCCAGGGCTGAGTGTCACTGTGAATGCTTTATCCTCTACGGGTTTCCTTCTCTTCTCCCCTGTGCCATTCCATCCAATCGCTATTCTGCAATCAACTTGGATGTTAATAATTAGGCCAATCTGGTTAATTTATAGATCACGAATGAATAATATTTCTATTCACAAAGAATCCGATTAGATGAGAAAGTGGGAGAATTGGAAAGGGAGTCGGTGCAACGGATTCGGAATCTCGCGAGGAGGACACTCCACGGCGCTGTAGCCGATGGACTCTTCGCCCTTCTATTGAAGTACGAGGGCAGGGAATGGCGGAGACTGCAGAGCTGAGGAGAGGAAGAGACTGAAGGACAGTTCCCCGTCCAAGTATTCCTTCTCCCGCACCAAGACGCAACGGTTGCCATTCGTGAGTGTTCGGTGTAGACGAGGCTGTGGATGACCACCAATAGAATCTTGTTGCGGTCGCGGATTCTCCAGTGGCATCCGAAGCACATTCTGATCGCGAGAAGTGAAAGGGATGAATGAGGAATAGTATTAGCCCAACATCATTAACACCAGTCTGACCCCATCCTCCGCGAAGAACAAATACTGTATGTGTGATACGAACAAATGTTCCCAATCTTCGACTTCATCAGTCATGGAGCATCTTCAGTAAGCATTGAAGCGCCGTCTCTTGGGTAGAACCACGTGAATAAAAGCTAGCAATTAATTCTGACTGGAGGGTCAAGGATATTGAAAGGAGGGTTTAACCCGTAGGGGATGGAAATTACGTCACTATACTATTCGCTATGCGATTCTCTATTAGAACGTGCCTTAAATGCACGAATATAAAGGGAATACCCGCAAAGAATGTAATGTAGATTGTGTAACTCGCATTAGTCCTCATTGCAAGGAATCAGGTGAGCTTCGGATTCTTCTTCTTCGCTCTTTCCACTCGACTGACGACGTCGCCGAGGCCGAGGGAAGCCAACGCCGCCTCCATTCTCTTCTCCACGAACAGCAGATACTCATGGCCAATCGGCACTGTCTGCAACATTCAAACGTGTATAGATGAAAATCAAGAGAAATAATATTTTACAGCCAATCTGTAACCATCTCCCACCTTCTTAGTGCACGATACAATGACGTTGTTCTCCCTTTCGACGTGCATCTCGAAACACGAAGAGAAGATACTACGGACGGGAGCCAAGGCCTGCAAGATCAATTGCACTACAGCACAGAGGACACTGACCTCTTCTACTTGTGGGTTGGATTCGCCAGCCAAGGGAAGGACGTTGATGACGAGGACTCCGTCGTCTGTTACGATGGAGTGGATGGCCCTGGGACAAGGATCTAGCCACGCATCTCGAATATTCTCACTGGATGACGCCATGGTGAAGGAAGGGGGCGGCGGGACAGGGCAGCTTAGTGTCCAAGTCGCACGCGTCCACCACCACCACGTCGAATTTGGCTCCTGCATCTGGTACTCTTGAATGGCAAAGAGGGAGAGGGACCTCTGGCGGCTGCCTCCTTGACGAAGACGACGCCATCTCCGACGACAGTTCTCCTCGCCTCGCTCTCCTCGACTCCGAACCATTCCCTGCCCAGTCGGACCACCGCCTCGTCCAATTCCACCACCGTTTGGTTCAGCTGCAAGTGACGAGCGAATAACGACCAGTCTAGAAGGATCATGGATACATTCATTGGATATCCAAAGGAACATGTAGCAAAAACGGGTATATATATTTTCGCACTCCCCATCCCAAGAAAGAAACGCTTACGTTCTTGTGCAGGTTGTTCCAGAACATGTCGAGGTTTCCTCCACCCAGTCCAATCGAAAGAACCTTAGTAGAGAGTTCATCTAAACACCGAATTGGGATGAATAATACCTGGAACGGTTTCCTCGCATTGGGATCTTCTTCCTTGAGGGGAATTGGGCCGAAGACGAACGGGGCCACGGCCAACCCCGTGACGTAGGAAGAGAGAACCTTTGAGTGGGACACCGACCAGAAGCGAGTGTCCGACGTGTCGAACGACGCTCCCGCTACAACATCAAAATATTTCATATTTAACCCGATTCTCACGTTCTTTAGGGGAGAGGAGAACGAGAGTTTCACTGTCGAATTCGCCCGCTCCGACGGTGAAGAGCTCCCGTTGAACATCCGAAGGATTTCTGTGGCAGTTGGGATAGGAGGCCGATGAACTCACCCTCCAGACATAACGCTGTCCACCACTTTGTAGCACAGACTCGTTGTTTTCGAGCACGTCCGAGCGACAATCACCTGTAGAGAAGAACATTTCATTACAAATGAAATGCACCCTGAATGAAAAGAATTGTTCGCATGAACCGTTTCCTGTAAAACTATACCTGGCTGAAGTCCTTCTTCTGCCTGAGGACATCTGCATTGACGGCCCCCTCGTACTGATCATCGATTATGATCTGATTACTGATGTAGATGTAGAACTGAAAGGGATCACAATCAGATGTTTATTGCCATCTCAATTTCAAAACTTACAAAACTTTACAGAACTTGTTAGCAAAATGCTTGACTGACCAGGATGTAGAGAAGGGCACAGACTGCGATGATGAGGAGGAAGAAGTTGGGGGATCGATGGCGGAAGCAGCTATCCAGGCAGCACCTCCACATCCACTCCTCCACTCACTCGAGGGGGAGACTCACTTGGTGGCCTTCTGGATGCATCCGCCCTCTGGTTTCCTCCTCCTCGACCAGGGATGTTGGCCGGCTGAGGCCGAGAGCAGCCCCGCCGGCATTACTGTAATACATACAGCCTTTGTATCACGGATACCGACAACGTAACCCGCAATGATGCTGTTCGTCGCAGAAGCAAAGGCAGTTCAATGCGCGCACCCGTGGTTCGCTAGGGCACGCTATTCTGCCAGAGACACCAGACGTTGGCCAAACGATTTGATACCCACACTGTCCAAGGATGATCATGTATTGATGTGATCATAACTATGCATATTGAAATAAGAAATGAAACTAGTGTGGAATGGAGTCAGGAAAGAATCTAGAATATTAGCTATCACGCCGAATTCTGACCACCCTCGATCATGTTACCGCATCAAAGATACTTTTGATATTTGTCGATAGCGACTAGGAAGTTCTATAGATTCTTTAGCTGCCCTCTGCCGTCCGTTGTGGTGCCGTCGTCCCCTTCCGATCCAGCGAGCACTCACCGGATGTAGATGGACTCTCTCTCAGCTGCCACTCCATGTCCCAGTCACCGCCATCTTCCATATTTACTCCAGTCCGCGGTTTCAGTCATTCATTTGCCCTTGTCTCGCAATCAAAGGGGCTAACCCAGTAGATGAGATTCCTTCTGTGTTGTAATGGAGTGGAATGGGGGCCTCCCTGGGAGACGATTAGTCCTCAGTCATGCAACGTGTCTCTGGCCGTGAAATCTCGCAGTGTCCAAGCACCGATTGACGGAGTGGAAAGAAGTCCCCCCCCCCCCAGGGGAGGGATGATACTTGGACGTCTGATCCTCGGCCCTCCCTGTCTCTCTTCACCTCTGCTTCACCTCATCTCTGGCGGGGGTTGAGATTATTTCTCGTCCCCTTCCTCTCTTTACACTTGCAGTATCTCCAGCCTTCTGGACCCAAGATTACGGGCTGCCCCATCCGTGAATTACACCTCCACAAACCACTGCAGCCACCATCAGGCCATCCCTCCTATCCTGACATCAATTCGATTCTTATTCCGATTGTTGCAAGAAGCCTGTTCGATTATCGCTCGATGTTGGCGGTGTCTTTGAGAAGGGAAAAGGCGGACTCAGATGGGGGCGGCGGGGGCAGTCTCATCCACTATGCAGTACTTCAAGACGGGCATGAAGACCCTCCTGCCAATCTTCGCCCTCATCGCCTACACAATCATCGGTGGCCCTCTCCCCTCCCTTCCCTTCCATTCATCGCCCCCTTCAGGTGCTCTCTTATTCATGGTCCTCGAAGGCCCCAACGAGATATTCGAGAAGGAACAGCTCAAGGTGGAAAGGGAAAAGCTCCTCGAGGTTCACAGCCACGTTCATGGCCGTAGTGAAGTCCACTCCAGAAAACAGCCTTCCGTCTCAACAGTCTCAAGAGCCTCACTCCTACCGTTGCCTACAACCACACCAAGAGGACCCTCATTCAATTCCAGGAGAAATTGGGAGTGGACGAGGTGAGCGGTCGGAATAGAAGGAAGATGCCCTTGTCCAGGTAGATCTGGAGGACAACCACTGGAGTATCTGGGGTTCAATATTCTACTGCATGACTGTATACACGACCATCGGTAGGCACTGCCCTCACGTCCCCCCATATCATCTCCAGGCTACGGTAACATCGTCCCTGTGACGACAGCAGGACGTATCCTGACCATCTTCTACGCCTTCATCGGTGAGTGGGGATGGAGGGGGAGAGGGGGAAGAAGTGTCCCTCAGGCATTCCGATAACAGTCATCTGCCTCTACTCCCTCGGGCAGCTCTTCGCTCGTCTCTGCCGTCTCCTCTGGCATGCTCTACTTCGAAGTACCCGAGTCGTCTCCAAGGACCTCGAGCAGAAGGCGAGCACTCCCTCTTCCCTCCCCTCACACCCTTCGTAGGTGGCAGAGATGGGGGAGAAGGCGTCGGCAACGGGATCGGAGGCCGAGGATGACGACCTCCTCTCCTTCCCCATTTGGTTCCTCGGAATCGTCACCGTCCTCTATGTCATGCTATGCGCTGCTCTTTTCCTCATCTGGGAGAAGGACTGGAACTACGGTATGGAAGGGGCGGGGAGTGGCTGTGGATGAGGTGGGTGTTGAGGGACCTCTCTGTACTTCACCCTCATCTCCTTCACTACGATTGGATTCGGCGACGTCCTCCCATCCCAGTACGATTACATGATCGTCGTGGGTGAGTGGCATAAGGGTGACTATTAAAAATGCAAGACAACGCGAAACTATTGCGTTTTTGGCCGGAAGCCGAGAAGTATGTAAATAACTCACGGAACAGTAGTACACCCTTCTTCAATGGAAAGTGTGTTGTGCCCTGCAGGTATTCTGCTCATAATCGGCCTGTCGATCGTCTCCACTGTGATGACTCTGATCCAGCAACAGATCGAGACTCTCGGAGAGGCCAGTTCCCTCTGACAGCCATCATCTTCCTCTTCCACAATTATTGCGCTCGTCTCGAGATTCAATTCCCGGGTGCACATACTCGCGCACTCTTTTGCAGCCACGCACATTATGCGTATGGGAAGAAATGAGTATGGGAAGAAATGGAGCTCCTACCTGAGGGTGCAGACCGATTTTTCTAACCAAAAATCAGCCTAGAGGCTATTTCATTGTGGTCTTACCACGAAATAGGCTAGTTAGTATCAGATTACAGGACATGAAAACAAACATCGACAAGGAGTACCTGAATGCCTTGGCGGAGGCAGCCGACGACGGGGAAGTGGCAGAGGCAGTGGCCGAGGCGCCGACTGAGGACGTGGAGGCTCACGCGGGTAATTGACTCCCTCTCGGGGGGGTCACTGACCTCCTTCAGCTACGATGGACCCTCGTTCCCTCGATGCAGTCGTCGCCCGGATGCCCCTCAAGTCCCGTCTCCTCTACCACATAATGCCCGCCGGCAGCAAGAAGCAACTGCAAGAGAGGAATGACTCCAGAATGGCAAATCGATCGAGAGCATGCCAGACAGAAGAGTCCCTACTACAGGTATTCCCTCTCCCATCCACAATGTCATGAGTGATGTCGTACAATCGTGAATGTCTCACAATCTCTGCACTAGCCACGCTCTTCACTTCTAGGAATTCATCCAGTCTCTCGTGGCAGAGGAGCTTCTGAAGATGAAGCTTGCACATGGAGGGTCTCCCTCTTCTCCAGCCAGTCCGATCTCACCCGTGGCCCCGCATGCCTACGAGACAAGTCTACAGTAACCTGTGCGCACCATTGTGGTTCGTCTTATCTGGTACCGTGAAATAAAGGGAATAGCGACAGATTGCAGAGGCATAAGCGAGATAAGACAATGCAGACGGTCCGCAAGAGTAAACGAAAACCGCCTCCAACGCTATCTACCATAGACAGATTATCAAAACCGATCAAGACCAGAACAAAGCATACACCGGAATTTTTCTAGAGTTAGCAACAATGTGCCATGTATGTATTTGAAAGTGCCTTATTGAACACTTGCTCACGTTGTCGTTCAACAACACAACAGTTTGTTGTTTTTTTTTTGCATAAAAGCGGTCGTTTATCTTCGTTGGAACACTGGATGGCGATACAAGGGAAATTATTTCGAGGATGCATATTGTACAAAAGCCCAGGACAAAGGATGAAAAGAGGGACAAGTATGCAACAAGATACGCTCTGCGTATATTTACAAGAAGAATGAGATCTAAAAGTTCAGATTAGTGATCAATATCTTTGATGAGATGGGGGCTATGCGATTATCAATAAGTTAATTTATGTAGCCAAGAGCGGTAAATTGTAAAGTTCATTAAAGAATTTTTCAATTGTACAGAATACATTTCCGAATGAAGTTTAAAAACCACCGGTAAGGAAGTGATGATCTGTGGAATTTAAATGCAGCAAATAGCAGAGTGGTACGGAGGTTCAAATCTCCATGGGCGTGGTCATTCTCCCTCCTCTGCCACGTCCTCGCCCCCGGCCCCTCACGGAATGGGCGAAGGAATGCATTGACGACGTGTCGTCGTTCTTCTCCTGAAATAGCGATCACGATTGAATATCGTCAACTGTATCAAAGAATAAGCAGGCACGCACCGTAAGTGATCCCTTGTAAATGAAGTACGAAGCCCAGTTCTCGTCATTGGGAGTAGGAATTTGATCCGAGGCTCTCCTCTCCAGGTAGTCACGCCTGCAAAGAGAAAAGACGCACGTATTCGAAGAATGAAATTGCATACAGTGCTCTTTTGTCCTGATTATGCAGCTTGTTGGAGAACTCCTGGATGACTTCGAGGTAGGCGACGTTTAGAGGCGCCGTTGTCTGTGGACCTCCCCTCTGAATATATTTAAAATTGAGCTTCGGAACAAAATGTCACTTCGTACATATATGTAAAGTAGAAAGAAATAGCGAATGAAATGTAACCTTTTTCCTCGGGGTCGAATCGACGGATTCCCTGGTGAGGGCGTATATAATTCCATCGCGATGGATCACGGCCAGAGCATCTCTGAACACAGTCCAAATAGAGTGGATACAGAAGGAAAGGAGAACTCACCGTGCCTTCCTGTAGTCGTTTCCAAGTGAGGCAGCTAGTTTCTTAGCGAGTTCCTTGAGTGCCATCATGACATCGCCGGCGGCATCGATCGTTCCATCGTTTTCCCTCGCCTGTTCGAATGCCTGTCGAAGTGCGAGGGAAGAAGTCTTGGCCATCGAGATCCGATCCGTATCTCGCATTCTTCCCAGCAGCAGCTTCATGATGTCACCGAAGTCTGAGTAGAACTGAAAACAGTACTTGGATATTGGGTACCAGAGAGGGTAGTATCAACGACTGACGAACCCGCAGATAGTTGTTGAGAAGTCCTGCGGATTCTTGGTATGGAAGCACTCCATGGAGGATGAGCTTGGCGTATTGCGCGAGGATGGCTCTCTTCGAGTGCATCAATTCTATCTGTGCAGTCTGCTCCAGACCCTCCACTGACTGCAATCAATTCAATTGACTCTATGACAAGGTAATGAATGAATTGAGCGCATGAAAATAAATTCAAAATGAACAAATGAGCAAGATTGACTCACCGATGGATCAGCAAAAACGTTGTCCTCAACGAAGGTACTCATCTTGGAGACAAGTTCCTGGAGCGCGAAAAAAAGATCGGTGCATAAGCTTCAATCTTACATTGGGGACGTTGACAACGAGCGCCTTGAACGCATCGCTGGTCGCTGCATCGTTCTGGGAGAAGCAGACAAGGACGTCCACAAGGCAGTTGAAGGCCTGAATAATTTTATGAATCGACGAAGTCAATTACAATTAGAAAACACGATTCACATGACATATGATGTTCCAGTTGTAATCAAAACAAGAAGCTCACAATTTGGACTCCGCTTGCGAAGCTGCCCATGATCGAATCACATGCGTGAATGAACTGGTCACGGCGCTTCTTTAACTTTTTAATCGCATCCTGAATGTTTGATCATCAGGGTATCAAAAATGATTGAAATTTATTTGAATTATGGTTTAGAGTCTCGTATGACATACCCATTCTAGAACATTCTCACTCACTGATTTGATGGCTGCACACCATAGGATATAGAATGCTGTAGGATAAATAATCGTACCGCCTTGGTGCCCTCTTCCCGAAGAAGTCGATTGAGATCATATTGGAGCAGGAAGCAAAGGCATTGCGTTGCTGCTTCCAATACGTCCGTGCTCGGATGTTTCCCTTCTCCCACAGATGCCACCACGGGAAGGATAACGTCCCACAGCTCCCATCGACGAAGCTCCATATTGCTGAATTCGGAGTATTGGAAGGAAATTAGATCTGCCCAACGTGAGGAAGCCCGCGATCTTGGAGAGCGCAGATCGAAGAGCTGCGTCATCTTCGTCGTCCAATTGAGCTTCGTCATTAAAGCGAGTTACGGCTTTCTTCAATTGGAGAACCAGAGTGTCCACCAACTGAACAGTGTTTTAAACGCGGATGTACGACACTAAACAAACCCCTATGCGGAACGTCTCCGAAAGCTGATTTGTCAACGTATTCGTTGCCATAAGTGTAATCACCTAAAAAATGCATTAATTAGGGCATCGTGAATAAAAAAATGAGATGATCAATTGTGATCAATACGGTATGAAGATATTTTAAAACTTGGATAACGCAAGAAACAAACCTCTGCGCAGGCACTCATAATCTCGTCATCTGTGTGCCTTTCCATAACGTTCTTGATCGTGTCCATGAGATCCGTAACATGCTTCTCCCAGTGGCTAGTCATGTACACTTCGAGATTGAAGTACGTGGGGATGGTTACAAGGAGCGCAACCTTGTCACGGTCGGCCATGAACTACAATTGCTTTTCCACTAAAATTTTTTAAAGCAAATTCGCCTTGATTTGAGAAATATATATGAACGCAAATGAATGAATGTAATTGAAGTACCTTCTGTAGGAGCTGCGTGATGGTGGGGATGAAAACGACGGAGAGTAGACGTCGTTCCTCCTTAAGCACCTTGGCCTCCTTCTGCACAGCCGGTGCGCCCCGTCTGACGACGGTTCTCCCAACAGGGAACTCGCCCGTCGCAGCCTGTTTCACTGCACATGTCATCACCTCGATCAGAGCACCCTCATACTGCTGTTTTCCTGCAATCTCGGTATTGACAAGCACATATACACCATTACACGCCTTCATCGTTGTCGTCTAGAAGTAGTTCAACCATCGCAGCCCATTCCTTGACCATGGGATTCGTATCCATCAATGCATCTACGAGGTATGCAGCGTGCTCATGTACCTGACAGATTAGTCCATTTGGTGTACGCAATCGCAAAAAATGATAGCAATGCAATTCAACAGATGAGAATGGTGAGCACCAACCTCTCCTTCGCTGTAGAAGATCACAAGATCCGTTAACAGTTTCTTCTGATGGTCTTTCCCCTTAGCAGCCGATTGTTGGAACACTTTGCAGTTCAGAAACTCTCCTGCGGCAACAGCGAGAGCACGGTGGTTGGCATACACCTGAAAAACAACAGCCTCATATTCCAACATTAGACAGCACCTCGATCCTTTCTAATGAACGACATAATGCTTCCGATTACTCTTACAATATGCTTCTTCTTGATAAATTTGAGTCGCTCGTGATAAATTTGAGTCGCTCGTGATAAATTTGAGTCGCTCGTGATAAATTGATTCGCTCGTGATAAATTTGGTCGCTCGTGATGCATTTGGTCACTCGTGATAAATTTGCAAATGAGATCGTCTAACCTGATATATGGTGCAACAGAAGGTTCGCTCGGCCGAACGATTTCCGCGCAGACGGGGGCACGCGGATGGCACCTGAACGGGAAGGATGATGATGTTTTACTTCTACCATGTCGATTTATGATGGAAAATTGTGCATGGAAAAGTTAGTACCTCGACTTGTCGTCTTTTCCATCCATCGACGCAAGTAGCCATTGATTTAGCGGCATCTCCACTGGTGGGTGGAGTCGCAGCTGCAGTAGCTGGATTCCGTAATCCCTTCTCAGCGCTCCATTGCGTTCGATAGATGCTGTCCTGGAAAAGGCAGGCAGAAGGGCAGCTTTATTCTCACTAATGCTCTACTGCCTCTCATCGGCACGGGAATATATAGTCACACCAAACTCAAGTAGTTCTCACACTGGGGCATGTATCCCTCTCGATGAGATGATAGCCCCCTAACGGGGTTTCAGGTAACCACAAGGGACGAATTGAAAGCGAAAACCGCTTTGACGCTTTGGCGAAAAACGCCTTGGCGATAAACGGTTTGGGCGAGCAATCAGAACATCCACCGCGGTAATACATGTCCCAAGTGTTTAAACTACGCCAAGAACTAGTGAAAAAAAACCTAAATGGTGCAGGCTTCGCCTGGACCATTTTTAAGTCAACAGTGATTAAGAAATAGAGACTAAACGAGCCTTTTCGGAGGTTGTCGGTGGGGGTGACGTCGTCGTCCAACGTCATCTCGAGCAGAGTCGGCAATCGGCAGCACGGCGGGATCTGGGAATGATCACATGAGGTATGTAGATCACACGTTTCCCTACGTGCGGTGAATTTGAATGCACAGTACATAAGTTTAACTGGAGCGCATCGTAAGACAACTAGCGAATTGGACATCGTATTTTTTGCATTTTCAAAAATCTTTTCATTTTCTATTCATGGCCAGCTATGTTTTTAGTGCAGCAAGCGTGTCACAACCTGTACCACTTCGCAAGAGGTTTCAGCTAAAAAAAATCTCCCAAGGAACTCGCCGTTTCAGGGTGGCCTACATAACAATCTGTACATACCATTTCACATACCGTTCTGCACAGCATTCAGGAAGATACCGAGATATGGCATTCGTCGAAGAGAGAAGTCTCGATGGGCAACCAACCGGCGATTGTGACTAGACTTAACCAAATGACCTCTAATCAATGCACTTTTCCAGACAGTTATCGATTCCTCCGACGCATGTTTACTTCAGTAGGAAAATCTGAAGAAAGAGGGCCAATACCCACAAGTCGATAATGGTCTACAATGGGCAAAACAAAAATGGGATACGCATCTGGGCCAGATCTGGATGGAGATGAAGAATGAGACCCCGTGTAGGTGGAGGAGATGGTGTCGTCCGTGATGGAAGATTGGAGTGAAGAGGGGGAATATTGAGCTGAGACTGTATCCCCTGTCAACACCCCGAGAAGGTGCTGAATAAAAGGATGGAGGATGTGAGGGAGGAGACCGATGTGGTCAGGTCGGCCTGGAATAACATGACCATTGAAGGGGCGAAGGGAGAAGAGGAGGAGGGGAAGCATGGAGATTGGAGGGCTGGGAAAGAGGCAGACGCCATTTGATGAAGACCAACTGCCAGATCCTCGGTTTCGAAGTAGAACACACTTGGCTATGTTCTAGAATAGGATGAAGTAATGAGGAGATGGTGTAGAGAGAGAATGGGAGGAGTGGGAGGCGAGGTACCTGACAACGACACGGGCAACGACACCAGGACCACCACTGAGCTGTGTTTGCGCATCTGGCCTGATGTAAGAGACAAGAGGGTGGAAGGAGGGAAGGATGGAGAGAGAGTCGCTCCCACATTGCGTAGTGATCTTCCTCTGCCGGGAGAAGCATAGGAGTCTCCAGTTCTGCGGCCAACGAACACATTGCATAGACAGCCAAGGCAATCACAAACCAAAAAAGAACTGGTCTTCAACCTACAGTACTCAGTGTCTGCTTATTTATTCCTTTATCAGAGAAGGAGCCGATTGCAAAGTGGAGAAGCCCGATCCGTTGTTATCTTGTCTCTCAAGCTCATCTCCGGGAGTCCCCCGAACCATTCCATTGAGGAGAAGGAGAGCGAGTTGAATGGGAGAGGATCACAATTGCATCGTCGTTCGTGGTTGAGGAGGTGGGCCTGCGGGCAGTCGCCGACACCATGCTTGGTCTAGTTCGCCAATGACAACGGACGGGGGAGGACAATCTCGTACTAGACAAGGCAGAAGAGACTCCGGTGGAACTACCCTGAGATCAGGACTATTATGGAGAGATAGAGACTTACTCGTTGGGAGGGGAGGAGATCACGTCGACGTCTCCTTCGACTCCATCTCATGCGAGTCCTTCGAGGATCCTCCGATACTCCTGCACGATGGATGCTTGTCGAAGAAGGCCGACCGAGAGGGCTGAAGGAGGGGGAGAGGAGGGGGGAGGAAGAGGAGGAGGTACCTGTAGGAGGATGGTGGAGGCGAGGGTGACCACGAAGGCATCCACGGTCACGAGGACATTCTTCCAGAAGAAGGCGATCTCGAGGGGAGGGAGGAAGGCCATCCCACACCCGAAGACCCCAAGGATGGCGAGGAGGAAAATCTCCGTCTTCTCACTTCCATTCGCAACTACTACTGCGCTACTAGAAGTTGCTTTTTCTCCGTGTGATCTATATTTATTATGCCCCACACATTTATGACTGCCACCCCATGGCCATTTCCTGTTTATCGGAACCTCTGGATCTGGCAAGACGACCCCCTCGCCATTCTCCGTCATTGCCGTTCCCTACTCGCTGAGTTCCTTCTCTACTGTTCTTCGGGTGCCTCCCACCAATACACGAACCGTTCCCCTCGTCCCCTTCCCGACTGGGTCAATGCCTTGTTGCAGGTACCTCCTCCCTCCCTCTTTCCATTTCCTCAGCTGTAGGTCATAGGCATTGACTCGTGGGAGCGGCAGATCAAGTCCACCTCCTCCTTCCACTTTGAATCCCGTCCCACGTGTCTGGAGGTGTTGACTCGTCTGCCTTGGTTGTCGCCCAGAACTCGGCCATTGGAGTAGTCCTCCCCCATCTATCCACTCTCCCCTTCAGCAGTTGCCAGTCCTCGTCGACGACTGTTCTCATCGTTCCTCTTCTACTCGACCAGATGCTCTACCACTTCATCCCCATCGACAAAATCTACAGATAGCCACAGGTGGGGGACACTCTAGGACTGACCATGACTACTATACCTGGGCCAACTTACGTGCTTATGGTAACAACTCACAGGTGGTGCACGTCGTGTCCACGATGAATCCATCGGAGAGTGCTGCCACTTACTCTTCAATCGATGAGACCTCAACTGGGCCGGAGACTGGAGCGACAACGCCCTCTACCAGGTACCCCCTCACCTCCACCCCTCTCCCCTCCCACCACCCCTCACTCGAATCTTCCTCCCGGCTGTGAACTCCTTCCTTTTCCACCCGAACACAGGTGCTCCTCCCTCCCCTTCACTCGTAAGGGGAAACCTCCACTCGTAGGGGGGAAATCACCAACACCCTCGTCCATGCCCGCAAGTCGGTCAATAAGGTCTACGAGGGGGTTCAATATAAGAAGAAAGTGAGGAGAGTAGTAAAACGGGATGGGAATGGTTCCACCTTGGAGGACGACGGCACCGACTCCCCCCGCCACTTCCTCGACCTCGCCAAGCACTATGCGTGCATCGACTCCGTTGTCGATGTTCCAAGCCACTTCTTGGTGGATGGCTGATACTGACGTAGACGCCAAGCGTTCCGGCAATCGGAGGAAGCGAGTACGGAGAAGACGATTTCCCTCCATGAGTAGTTATCATTGGGGCGGGCCCCCCCCGCCGGGGGGGGGGGGGGGGGGGGGGGTGGCATTACCCAGAGAAGTCAATGAGCATCGCCAAGGACTCATCATCACCGACGTTCCGCAACAAATTAAGAGGGTTTGTTTATATCATCGAAGGACGAAAAGAGGTTCCATTGCCTCCACCCATTCTCATCATAAATTTTCACAACTACGATGCACCCACTCACCTGTATCCTCCTCCTCTCACAGTCAGGCCAATTCCGCGAATCTTAATGGTATCAGTGCAGCAAGGCGATGGGGATCGGCCATTGCTCGAGAGGGGTCCCCCCTCCCTCTCCTCATCTTCCTTCTCGCCATATCGACGAGCTCGCAATGGAAGACGGAGAGTAGGGGACGATAGGGAACGTGCGGCGCCCTGTAAGCAAATACAAAAAATGATCAAGCTGTTGTTGTTAACCCGTGGGATTCACGTCACATTCTTTTACGATATTTTTCAAATAGCGCTGCGCAACCGTTTTGTCTTCGTTTCCTACGTCTAAACCATATGAGCGCACTTCTCTACGGACTCCATGGACGACAACAGTCTCCTCCGCATCAGTTTTCCCTTCGACCCCGCTAACTATCCTGGAAGATACAGCGCTCATTGGGGTAGGAAGAGGAGGAGGGGGAGCCATGGGATGGATGTCATCGCGCCTCGATACTTTGCTCTTACCTGCACTAATGTAAGGAAAATAACTCATTTGAAACCAGGGTAAACGACGCGTCAAGTATCGCATATTTAATCGAGGAATTCATAGATCGGTCAATTTATACCTGACTGTCAGCGTTCGCTGCCATACCGAACGAGGTGCCCCGGAAAGTTCAAACCATTTCTCCCTTCCCTAACCTCACCTCCCCTCCCCCTTCCACCATCGCTTATTCTCCATCCTTGGTAGCGCCCTTCAGCCTCCAGCATTTCCTTCTTCGGTATGGAGACTTCACAGATCAGCCAAGTTCAGACTAACTCAACCAGGTAGACTGATGTACTGTGCGTAAAATACGAGTTACTGATATCGAGCTAACAATGATACATTTCGCCTCGATGATAAAAATGAATCCACCAAAAACAGTAATCTCAACCCCGGTAACCCGGTGGATTTGCACTTGCTTGCAATTACGAAAGCATTCGCGGAATTGAATGCAACATTGCCTGATCCTTATTTACCTCCCACTAATCATCCGAACATGCAGTGCTGTCAACAAAGGAACCTCGTCGATTCACGCAAAACGTCAATTAGAAAAGCATTGCTGTACCCGAGTGGAGCAATGGAGCAACGCTCTCTTTGACAATACAACCACAACAATCGCCAACAGCAGGCAATCCTCCGCAAAACCTACACAAACCCGGTGGATTCGCTCATGCAGAGAAATATAAAAGCGTTGCAACATCGAGTGCAACAATTACTTACTGTCTAACTCCACCCAAGTCCAACAACTTCTCTGATATCCCACCAACCTGCCAGCCAGGGAGACGGTATCCTCCCTCTCTTGGAGTCTCCTCCTCCTTCCCCTTGCCCTCCCGTCTCCCCTCCCTCCTTCTCCATCGTCACGTCCCTCCACGGCTACCGACCGAAGAACACCTGCAGAGGGAATACGGAAGCGGTCACGGAGAGACATAACTAGCGAGAACATAGCGTATGCCCTTCAACAATTCGATATGGTGCCGCACCACGGAACTTCTAAAAGACTTGTGCGCGTAAGCAGACAGTTCCGTTTGTATCTTTCAGGAGAAAAGGCATCTATGCCTGATATTTGGCATGCTAGTTGATCATAGATTACAACCGAAGTATGCAAAAAATCAGCGAATTATTCCTTATTAGCGCTGAGATATGGGAGGCGGAATTTTCGGTAGCGGAACGGGAAATTAGAAGTTCTGTGGTGCTGCACAATAGTTTTGATATTGGTAAACGCGGCACTTTCACGTCGCACTATTGTCAATTATATTGTGAAACAGGCGGACAACTTGATAATGCCGAATGTGGATATGTAAATACTATTATCCTCGCTAAAATGTCCGGAAAAGACAAGCATAACAAATTGTTGTATCTGCACAGTTAGACAAGGAGCATTAGCGTCGTACAGCTCCCATTTCTATTACAATGTTAGCGGATGATTTGATAGGATCAAGGCAATGATTCGACATACACATATAATCACTTCCCCCCAGCTCTTCGAGATGGGGCCAATTTCTATTTCTACACTTCCACTGGAGAAGGAATTTTAATCAAGAGTTATCATCCCCTTATTGTATTGACTCAACAATTCAATTCCGCTGTGTATCCCCAATTCACGAGGAATTATGATCATCTGTTGTAAAAATGCAGTGCACTCGTTTTTTATCTTCTTCTAGATAGCTCACGCTTTTTCTGTAAAACATAGTCAAATCAATGAACATCATCTCGAATAGATGCTATTGAACGTGGTAAGCGTCGATTTCGCTGGTTTTTCTATCAGAGAAACCACGAGAATTTATGCAACACAGTTGCGTCAATTAATGTTTAGGATGATTGCGTGCAATACGAGACCGACCATGTACTGACCATCGACGCCAATAAAATCAAAAAAAATAGAAGGCCCTTGAATTTATTTTACGCCATGAGATCGGCCAACAACACAAGAACACAGGAGTATATCTCTTTCTCTATGGGTCTAACGGATTGTAGTTAGACGCTTTATTAGCTAGCTTCGCGGCAAATAAAAATTGTCTTCAATTTAGGTTCGAAAAAGTACTAACAGAATAAAAGAACTGAAATCATTTCCTAGTAACATGCATAAAAAAACCTAAATTCGCCGAGATTATTACGCGGAGCGTTTCTATCAGGTTTCTTGGGCGAACAAGAAAATATCTGAATGAGAAATCCCAAATTCAACCCAACGCGTGATTCGTTCATAAGCCACCCCACACTATTGTGCTTCTATACAAACATTTCTCTATACAGAAATACAAAGGAACCGCAGTGCGTCCCGAACACGAAAAGGTATGAGCGTATCTTAAAACTGCTCATAATGCATCCTCAAAGGGATACTGTAATCTCGCGAAGAAGGTTTTTTCTGCATGTTACTAGGAAATGATTTCAGTTCTTTTATTCTGTTAGTAATTTTTCGAACCTAAATTGAAGACAATTTTATTTGTCACGAAGCTAGCTAATAAAGCGTCTAACTACAATCCGTTAGACCCATAGAGATAGAGATAAGAGTTGATTGCTTAAATCTATTTGGTTCTGGAGGAATTGATAAACGAATTGCCATCTGCACCAGAATAATATTTAATCTTCCTATAGCGACACCAGTAACCCAGGTATGGCAATCCCGGATCTTACAATTATTCTAAAACAAAGTACCTCTATATACTGCATGGGGCGCGATCCGATGACCGACGGAGGCATCGGGAAGTGGACGCGTGCACCGTGGAAGCAAATTATTCAACATTATTGTTGTCCGGATAAAACGAGGGAAAGATCAGCCTAACTGGGTATTAGAAATCTTCTCTTATCTTTTTCTTATTTTGTGTTTAAAAACACAAAATGAGAAACACTCATTCACCTTGAAGATGTCCTGAGTACGCGGGAAGCGGATCTGGAACGGTAAAGAAATAATGCAAAAAACAATGGAGGAACGCAACCCAGCGCATCTTTGTCGCAGCGAATTGCTAATAGCGAATTGAACGGGAGTCGCCAATGCACTCCTTAAATCCATTTGAATGCAACAACATGAAAATTCTGTGGCCCTCACAGACAGACTCCCCTAGCACCTTCAAGCAACGTTTTTCACTTTTAACAATGCTGAGCGAGTGATAATACTTGAAATCATTTTTGCCAGAAAAAGGAATGCTTCCCCGTGCATCTATGCCGCAGTCAATCTCTAATTGCGAACTGCTTAATTATCGCCAATATGTGTGTGCACTGCTCTAGAGATAAAGAATCCCCCCTCACCCCTCACCAGCATCGAGGAAGTGCAACCACGCTCCTTTCCGTCGCAACTCATTCCTAACTTCAAATAAATAGCACGTGTGCTTTCACTGATTCCTCAAAATCGAAAAAAAGATTTCTTCCACTGCAGCGCCTATAGGAATGCAAACCCCGCGCATTTTTGCCACGGCATTTTTCTAATTGTGATTTGCCAGATTACTTTCAATGGTAATGCGATAATCCGTGTGTTTCAAAAATACTTCCTTCTTCATCAGTGCCTCGCTGGGATGTCAAGTGAATGCAGCCCCGTGAATCTTTGCCATAGTGTACGCCTAATAGCCAATTGCACGGCAGTGAATTGACTTCGGGATACAGTTCACTTACAAATTATCCTCCTCTTCATCGGAGCCATCGAAATTCAACTCCGCTCATCCATGTCGCAGCGTATTTCGAATTGTGAATTGCCAGGTAACCGTTGGGTTAACAGATATTTGCTTGTTTCAAAAAGACCCCTTCAGCAGTACCAAAGAAATGCAACCCAGCGCATCTCTGTCGCTGTCGATTCATAATAGCGGATTGCACGAGTTCGGCCAATGAGCCTTCGCGTTCTTCCTTTTGCAAAATAAATATTCCTCCGCCTCACAGTACCTCGTTGCTGACTCCGACGAATCATTCCATTCCATTCATTTATCTGCACAGTTCAATATAATAGCCATAAGAGTGAAAGGGGTGAAGACTGAAAGTTGATCAGAAACTGGCGGTGTTAACAGGAAATTGGGTATAAAACTTGCAGTAAGCTGCGATAGGGCTAAGAAAATATTAATATTAAATTAGTTTAGATGGATATTGATATACAGGAAGAGTCGTAAAAAATCGGGTATCGACGGCAGCACAAATCTGCACCAGCGTCGACGTCGATGACATCACGCGAAGAGATCGATCCCAGATCTGCAATGAGGGAGGAGCATTCTCTTTGCAGTAAAATAAGACTCCCTTTCATACCAGGATCCGTAAATGACCAAATCAACGTGCCAAAACAAAAATAGCGGTCCATTTTTCACTGAACGGACGTCGGGAGTAACGAGCCCAGATCGCACCTCGTATTGAGCGCCAAGAGCATCCCGCATTAACCGAGAGCGTTGGATGATATCTATGCGAAAAAGGATCTACAAGTCATCGATGCCGTATTTTCTAACTATTTAGTTAATGGTGAAAGCAGCGATTCACCTGGTTGGGCACGACTCTGCGCCCAAGTTTCCGGTCGTCAAACACGTTTCGAGAGAATCTGTTTTGTGAGGCTAATCGTGCGACGAAGCGCCAAAATTAAACAAAATTGTATCTAAACCTTACTGATTTAGCGATGCTTAGAAGCAATGATACACCTGGTTAGAATTATGTGTGTCTAAAAGTGCTACAACTTGTGAAGTAGTTATCATCATTGCTACCTATCCTACTCATTTAGTGAAAGACCGACGCAGCGATACACCTGGTTGGACTCGATTCGATTGGCCTTGGCCTCGGTCACCTTATGTATTTACACGAGTCCCGATTTTTAAAAAAATCCACCTGACTCCTCTTCGGAATGATCCTACCCGTTGTTCGCTCGAGAATTCGCCACCCCGCCTCCAGCCACTCGCATGGCTGCAAAACAACCACGATCTCCAATCCAGGTGGAAAGCCGTAACGCGAGGGAAGTAAACACATGAACGATAATATGAATTGATAAATAATAAGAATACTGGAAAAAAAAATCAATGAGCCAATAAAACGATTCCCTCACCTCTTCCTGGTACTCTGAAATGCGGTCTCCTCGGCTGGCAGATGCAATCGTTCTCAGGTCGTCCATCTGAATAGATATCGCTATTTTAATCATCTCATCATCAGCCACACAAATCGTCGTCAACCTAGATCCACTTGTCAAAAGTGAGCACAAGTTTTGAAAAATCCAGGTGAAATCACATCACAGTAAGCATTCAATTAGAACCGGAATCTATTATGGTTTGATTTTCTTTTCTTTTTGAATCAACAGAAATATACCAGCCTCCTCAATCGTAGCTTAGACATTGTCATTTTTCTAATTTCAACTGCCAAGCTCCACACAGTCATACAATCGGCCATAACTTTCCAACGGATTTTAATTGATGAAATGTTCTATACATTGTTTGAATCCCTGCAGGAAAACCCGTGGATTCACTCCCATTAAACACGTTCAATTAAGATTCCAATAATCAAAGTTGGATATGACTGTAATTCGATTCTTTAGAAAAAAAACCCAACCTCCATAAAAGCCAAGGGCATCCTTGTTTTGCTATTCTCATCAACCATGCAAATTGCCGTCTTCTCGTTTTCCATCTCTTGAATCACAGCGAACCCATCGCTTTCACGTCGCAATGCGCACTCAATTATAGTGGGAATCTTCGATTAGTCGATTCTAGAATCGGGCCTATTCTAATTGTAAGAAAACATCCAACCTCCTCAATGGTGGCCTTCTCCGCCATGACGCGAGCGTACAGGTCGTAGAGTTCGTCGGGGAGGGGGCTGGAAGGGATCGATTTGACATCCTTTTTTAATTCCCTCGATGAAAATTTGTTTCCGAGAAGGAATCGTAAGTTACGTTTCGTAACCCGCTGAAATTCCGTATTGAATTCCGTATTGATGCTATAAAAAATGCTTTTCCAAACGAAATTGAAACCCGATGAATTCGCGTACCGAACCGTCATTAAATATTGAGGGATCATAACAGCCGTAATTCGAGACTGCTTCGGATTCACCAAAAAAATTCACAATCATTCAGCAGTCCTCCTCCTCCCTCCTCCACCACGTTCTCCTCTCCGTTGCCTGCATCCACAGGGGCCGAGGGAGTTTCCGTCTCCCAAATATCAGGTGTATTTAATAAAAATAGGAATGTTTAATACACCTCGAATCGTCACAACATTGCCTTTCATCGTTCTCAATTGCTCTTTCTAAAATGCCGCTGCACCAATCCTCCTGGTCCCTCTCCCCTCCCTCTCCCCTCCCTCTACAATCCTCACCTCTCCTCCCTCGCTCCCTTCACAGCAATCACGACCTCCTTATCTCCTGCTTTCTCGGCTCTCGCAGTGACGTCACGAGTATGGTGGTCTTCGCAGCAGGGCGAGTACTACGCGAGTAGCCCTGGGGAAGAGAGGGATCAGGGAGATCAAGGAATCCCCCGATTCCAAAATGGATCACAGCTTCAAGTACACAGAAATTCCAAGGATCAACCTCATTCACAATCAGAAAGGAACAGGGGTTGTATGAAATTTTGGCAACTTATAATTGTACCCAGTTCACCTACGTTGAAACGCCAGGTGAACTGGGTAATTTAGGTTCGACTCGCGTTTTTTTTCGCCCGCCGACACACTTTCTCAGGGGGATTCTACATTAAGATCCGATAGAAGCAAAATGGAGCCTCGGGACCTGTCCAGAAAGTTTCTGAATGTCGAGACGAACAAAACAAAAAAATTAGCTCATTTGGACCATCCCACGCGAAGTTATGACTACCCCTCAATGTCGCTTTTTTGTCCGTAGCCCCTTAAAGTGTCACGCTGAGACCGCGCAGACTTACACTGTTTAGCGCCAGTGGCATTTTGGCCACATATCGCTATTCCTTGGAGCAAAGTGGCTCATCCATAGTCGTTTTTTGTAGCTCTCGATCTCAGCTACATGCAGGTGATGGTTTTATTACGAATAAGCGTAGACTTACGCTGTTTAGCGACATCGAGCTCGGTCAGTGGCGGGTTCGATCCCCGCCTGGGGCAAACGTTTTGCTTTTCTTCGTGGATGGTCAGGAAGTGTTCTAGAGTGGTTTAGAGTTCTTCCTCATGGTAGATCCAAGATTAATTATCGATTTTTCGGACAATCATTATCGATTTTTCGGGAATTCAACCCCCGCCGGGTGCAAACTTTTTGCTTTTCTTTTTGTATGGTCGGGAAGTGGTGTGGTGTAGAGTGGTTTAGACGCATTCTAGAACGGTTTATTCTTGTTCCTCATGGTAGATCAATTATCGATTCCTCATGGTAGATCAATTATCGATTTTGCGGGAGTTCAATCCCCGCCATAGGCAAAAGT
>JACMIG010000370.1:0-27054 GCA_014805385.1 Levipalatum texanum
GAGGGGGATTCCGGATTTGTGGCGTTTAGCAAACTATGCCCTTTTTTGAAATTCCGCAGCGCAAATTAACCTTATGCGGAAATTTCATGAGGTTCGAAAAATAGAATATTTGGTCCATCGAAAAGGGGAATTGATCATTTCCTATAAGGGATTTCACATTTGGAAATCACTTCTTGCAAGAAATCTACTGGTTTACTTGTCTCCTGCCTCGCTGGTACTATGTAACCTCTTGGTCTTATGGTTCCTGCGCCAGGAGCCAGGTGGCTTCAGGGGGTGTAGAAGGGGAAGGGGGGCTGAGTACCTCTCCCGCCCTCCAATAATGGGTTGTTTACCAGGAGTGTCCATGCGAGAAGCTTTGTATGAGTCACCCTGGGTCCAATCTCCCCCTCTCCTATTCTCCCCCTCAGGGTCTCCCTCTCTATGACTCACCTCGAGAGAGGATTGGAAGTGCTTGCCACTGGATGCCCTGTCATAGAGAGGGGAATATAACGAGACGCAGCCAGGGAAATACCAGCGATGACACATCGCCGGTATGCAAATGGCGAAAGATGCAATCTATCTGTTTGTATGTATGCCTGTCTCTCGACTGTGGAATTTCCCCTGGGATGAATCATCACAACAAGTTGCTCATGAGGCGGCGCTTTCTTGTAGGGAAGAAGGATGGTGACCATGATTTGATCTTTTCTCCGTCTCATTTGCACAGCGCTCTGTTTATAAGGGAGCAGCGCCTCAGAATATGCCTGGAGAGGTTGGAAGGAATAGGTGGACGAGGTGGAGGAGAAGGCCCCTTCCCGAAAAATGGCCATGATGTCGTCCATGTTTGTCCTCTGTTTGTATACAGCGCGACAGGATACACGCACGGGTTGCTTTCTTCCCTTTCCTATCCCTACCGGCGGCCATTACCCATTCTCAGGGATTTTGTGATTATTTTGGGTTGTATTGTTTTGCACTGCGGCAATTCTTTTAATTACCGAAATCGCAATGTTATAACTAATTAGGAAACGCTGAGGCATGAATCTGCTGGTCTGATGAGTGGGACTTTTTCGATCAGCTTCAAATTTTTATTTTCTTGTGATGCAATTGTTGACTTCCGAGGGTTCCTGCATAATCGACAAGACTATCTACTCTTTAGATAGTTAGAGGCGCACTATGGAGGATAATTGTTCAAATTAGTTATGAAATGATTATTATGATTTGGAAATGGCGTGAATTACGCTGATTCCATGACGATCGGTCTCCCAGCTTGAAAACATATTTGGGATGGCCTCCCCCTTCTCCCTTCCTCCTTCTCCCCACCTTTCCACCCTGGGAGGCGACTCAAGAAACCGGCCGCCATTGATGACCATTGATGGGTACCGCGACGGATTCCCGCACAGAGCCTCTCTTTTTATGGGCGATTTCCCAGGGGCTGGGATGGGGAGAAGGGGCGACTGAAGGAGTCGCCTTCCTCCATTAGATCTAGGGCTGTTTAGAGGGATGCAAGCAAAATCAGGCGCTTCTTTAGAGTTTATCTGACTTGCTGACATTTTAGTGCCTTTGAACAATCTCTGGAACCTTCTTCTGGAAGTCTCTGGAAGTCTCGGAAGATGAGATCTTGGCCATTTAGCGTCATGAATAAGCTCATAGTTCTTTTTTTATGCAAATGAAGATGAAAGGTACACCTGCTATAGGAACAAGAGTGCCCTTGGGCGCTGGAGAATATGCCAGATTGTGTTAGTGAGGTAACCTGATACATAGAGGAGAAGAGTGGAGAAGGGGAAGTGGGCTGGGGGACTCGGAGAGTACTTGGCTGTTGCTGGCAGGGATACTTATTCTGTCTCTCTCTGATTCTCTTCCTTTCGCACTCTCTCTCTCTGTAGAGATGACAATGTGGTGAGAAGGGGGGATCTTCTAGCCAGGGCCTAGATCGCATGTCCATTGTCTTGTCTCAAAGAACACACGATAAATGATACCCCCGGCACCTTACCTAACAATGAGGGAAGAACCCGGGACACCCAGGTGGACTGCGGTTGCTGCTGTGGGGATATTGAATTGGCTTTCATGACGAATGCAATGGTTTCTTGAATTTGAATCGCCATAGTACACTACACAACAATCCCTTGATGAGTGGATAATTTTCAGGTAGGAAATTAAGAAGGATGGGGGGACTCTAAAATCTATTTTATCATTGACCCTGGAAATTAGGTCTACTCCTACTCATCTTCCGCGGAGTAGGAGTAGACCTTGATGGCATCTGGATCCGAGCCTCCCGTCATATCTTTTGATGGGCCACGTAGTGACCACACTGAGAGGAGGCAGAGAGCGAGAGGAATCGGGCTACCGGCGAGAGATCAGGGCTGGGAGGAGACGACAGACGACAGAGTGATCGGGAAATGATGGAGAGAGGCGAAGAGGATGAGACTCGTTACCCCGTCCAATTGTTTTCTGATGGCAAGCACGGGATAGACACCGATCGACACGCCCGCCGACGTTTACTAATCTGATACGTCGACGATCCTGTGTGCGTTATCACCGGGCGAGATTTACTACTCGGACACGTCGACTCCCTCGGTCGCACTCGATGGACGAGCCTTCGGGATCCTTTATCCTGGCCCGACCACCCCGCCCTCCCTCGTGGACCGAGTCCAAGAAGAAGGAGAAGGAGGAGAAGAAGGCGCGGAAAGAGGCCAAGAGGATGTCCCACCTCGAGGTGCCCGGAGGGAAGAAGGAGAGGAGGAAGAGGAGCAAGGAGAGGAATGAGGAGGAGACGGCCATGGACTATGCTGCCATGTACAGGAGCATGCAAGCGAAGATGGAAGGTAGTCTACCCCATAAGTCAGGGACAAATGCTTGATTCCTATACAGTAGAAGTATATGGCGGCGACCAACGACTTATCGCGGGACTTAGGAGAACCAATTAATCGTTTAACATTGCGGCGCGCTTCCTCCTGGTTTTGCACTGCCGAGAATGGTTGATTAGCATGCCGCATTTCTAACTGGGAGGAGTAGATGGTTGTTGTCCGATGAGAACCGTATTTATGTTATCAAGATTCTACGAGCATTTATCTCCGTGTTTCCTCCGCGCTGATTCTGCCAGAGTCAAAAGATTATTCCGGACCTGCAGGCGTGATTTATTAGCCTCGCTCTCTTTCTCTTCCTCCTGTTGCTCCCGAGCGAAAGAGCCGAGTCTACTAGCGGGGCCTGATTGATTGGCAGAAAGTGGAAGGGTAAGGAAGAGAATGTAATTAATGTTGACATTTAAAATGCTATAAAATCACTCAGCAGCGATAAAAAGTTTATTTAGAATAGCTATGCAGCGTTGACCCTCCTGGTTGATTGAGAAAGACTCGCAGGAACGTTTTGCACGACGATGTATAACTTTTAGTGGAGGAAAAGGCTCACAATTAATCATGGGGAAATCGGGGATGTGTATTTAAATTAGCCATGCAATGTGGAAGCTCCTGGTTTTACCCCCCCCCCCCTTGAATTCAGCGGAAAGTAGCATAAATAAATGTCTCTTTTCAGACGCGCATCGAGCGCTGGAGCAAGTCGAGGACTTCCACTCCCGCCTCCATCCCAGTGAGCGTTTTCTTTTTTTTTTGGGAAAATGTTGGCACCTTGCCAATTCGTGATCCATTAATCTTGGCATGATTCAAAATCATTCCACGCATTGCAGATGAAGTGGAGTTCCAGCGGGCGCTGGAGCGCCTCATTCTCAACTTCAAGGATGGACTGTTCAAGGCACTACTAGGTGAGGGATATATTTTATAGTTCCAAGACTCCACAGAGAAGCATTGAATTGCGTTATTAGATTGCTGTTCAACGAACTGATTGAAACTGCTAACAGCCGGGTCCGATCTTTAGCTCCAATAAATGTAATATATAATTTGCAGACCTCCAAGAGCTCTACGACGACACGCTGCTCAACGAGCGCAAGTCGCAGTCGCAGAAGATTGGCGAGGTACGCGGGTCCTGACTTGGGAATTTTGGGATACGGTAGACGGTTCTTCCATGGCTCAATCCTTGATCGTGCAATACAGTATCCCCTTGCAGGTAGTGCGACTGGCTGAGCGCTGGGAGGCACGCGCTCCGATCGGCGGAGGCGTTGGACTGGGAGGAGGGATCGGAGGAGGAGCGACGCCCTCCTACGGAGCAGGCGCCCGCAGTGGCAGCCGGAGTGCGCTCGATGTGAGTTTTGGTGGGCGAAGCTAAAGGGATGATCATCTCTATAGATGATACATTGTTCTTTTGACGACCGTGAAACATAGAATCACCAAGTAGCTCCGTTCGGACAGTGATATTTGTGCAGAAAGTTCCCATGCTATATCAACCCTGTGGGCGATGTATTTATTTGTCAGATCATCGTGAAACTTAGAATCACTAGGTTGTACAGATTTACACCTGGAGATAAATTTTTCCGAATTCCAATCTCCCTCTTCAGGATCGCCTTCCGTTCATCGACTCGTACGGGAGCGGTGGAGCGGGCGCGGGACTCAACGGAACCTCCCACCACAACTACTCATCCTCCAGCCACGTCGTACGCGAGACGTCCAAGCACCTGGTTTGTCCGCCCCTCCCTTTCAACTATATTTATCGCATGTATTATGGCATCTATTGTATAGTTCTACAGTTACTCTGCTATCGATCGCCTGAACCTTTCTCATTTGCTTTTTTATATTTATACGCGACGAGAAATCAGCGGGTTCCACCGACCGGGCCGGTTACATATTTGCTATCTCATGGGTAGTGTCGTAGGGAGTGTGCCAGGGTTCGATTCTAGTCAAAACCTCATCTTATTCCCTCCCTTGCAGACAAGCGATGGCTGGAACACGCACGAGACGATGTCGCGCACGCTCGAGACGCCGTCCGGCGTGCAGACGGAGACGGTTACGGTATGCAATCGATATTCTTGAATCGATCATCATAAAATAATCGAGTCTTTCCACATGAGTTACGGAGCTGTTTGTGTGTTCCTGAAAACCCGCGTGATTTACGTTGCACAATTCTTTCCTAATGAGAGTGGTCTGAGAAATCTCGATCAGCAAGAGAGATGCGCTTTCGGCATAATAATTACTTATTCTTCGCAGAAGAACGGTCACATCGACGAGTTCGGACGGCACTGGGAGATTGAGGATATCGTCTTGGAGAAGGTACCGTAACCCCAATCCATCGATCAGTTTGCGTTTCCATTGATCGATTCTCTCTTTCAGTATGGGAGTACGGTATCACTATTTACAGGGCCACACCGGCCTCGGCTTCTCCATCACGGGCGGCACGGATCAGCCCGATCAGCACGGAGACATCAATGTGTAAGTGTAATCGGGATATTACGATAGATCAATCGGCTGGTCAGAGGAGACGGTAGTTCAATCGGGTCAGGCGCAGGAACTGTGAGCGCATCCATAACAAAGTCTCCTTTCAGCGTCGTCACCTCCATCATCGAGGGAGGCGCAGCGTACGGGGACGGGCGCATGCAGTGAGTTCACTTTTTTATTGGACCACTGTACCGGAGATTCGTGGCGGGACCCTGGGAAGTTTGATTTGAAGGAAGAACGACATCATTCTGGCGGTCAACAACACGGACACGGCTCGCGTCCCTCATATTGTCGTCGTTAACGCGCTCAAGAGCAGCGGAAACGTCGTCAAGCTGGTGAGCGGAGGGGATGAGAAAGGGAGGGGTATAAAGTGCGCACTGTCGTGGTGTATGTGCATGTCCGATGTTTCTACCTGGCATATTCTGAGCATTGCAGCGCCTGAAACGCCTGCGCCGTGACGATTCGTCGTCTCTGCTGCCACCGCCGATTGGAGGCCGAACATCCCTCCACGGATCGATGGGCCACCTCGCGGGAAGGTTGGAACTTTGAGCATTTATTGTGTGGTCTTTGATCGTTTGTACGTCTATTTTTACGTCTACGTTTGTACGTCTATTGTTTGAACGTCTATTTGGCCTATGATTTTTTTCAAAAGAATCGTTCACAGATACTAACCCATGAATTGTCTGCTTCACGCATACAGTAAAGGATCCTAGACTGACAATTAGCCAATCCTACTCTCCCTGAGAATCTAAATTATCATTCATTCGCACTCAAACGTGCGAGTTATTCGTAGCATCGGGAGTTCAAATAAGGACTTCCATTGCAATTCATGATTGAACTATGACTTCCACCAAAAAATAGTATTACCCTGCTTGTTGCAGCTTCAACTCGCCATCTGTTCCGGCATACCCGCCACCCGCTCCACCCGCCCACCACTCCTCCTTCACCTCCATACCCGTCCAGCGAGGGTACGGTAGTTTACTCGAATTTATATTTACTCGAATTTATGTCGATTTATTATTTTTTGTAGATCAACGGAAGTCGATCGTCTCGCCCGCGTGCCCGGCGTCAACCGCATCGACCTGTACAAGGTGAGATAAACTCATGTCAGTAATGAGGGGGGTGGAGTTTCCCGCAGCCGTTACTGTATTTATCCCGCTTTTCTTGCAGACCTCGGGCGGCCTCGGTTTCTCGATCGCTGGCGGCGTCGGGAACGAGCACTATCCTGGTAGGTTTTTTGAAATAAAAATAATATATTTTAACGAAAGTGACAAACCAGGCGATTTGAATTTGCTGCGAGCTTTTGCGAGTCTAATTGTGCTCTCGAGCCTAATTTTCTCCAAAATGTCGATCGCCAATAAACTCTATCGACTACAGGCGACAACAGCATCTACGTCACGAAGATCATCGACGGATCGGCCGCCGCTCACGATGGACGCCTCCGCGTCGGAGACAAGATCCTCGCTGTGAGTGCAGTGTGCTATACTAAACTACGCTAGTTAGAATCCATGATCGAAAGGCCTTTTTTTAGTTTGATGGTCCACAACAGATGATCAAACTTTGATCATCTGCAGTCAGCAGTTTTTGAACTTCCCGAGAAGTATTTAATTCTGCCTCTAAAGATGCTATCAAAACGCTGCGGATGCTTGTCGCTAGCGTTCGCTATTAGCTGTTTTTAAATTTTAATTTTGATCCGCTGAAGTCGTTCACCAGTTTAGAGGAAAAGTATGCAAGTCAGGTCGACGAGACTGCTCTGGAGAACGTATCGCACGACTTTGCCGTAACGGTCCTCAAGAATACCGGAACCAGGGTGAGCCCCCTGTACTTTGTAGTCTAATCTCTGATCTATCACTTTGTTTGTAGCTTGAACCCTGTTTTCCTGTCAGGTCCAACTGCTCTACGCCAAGAATCCGCACGGTGACCTGCCGCACAACGATTCGTTCATCAGTGGCGGAGCCGTTGCGACGACGCCTGTTCGACGTGAGATTTTAAAAAGTTTTTCAGATCTGACTTTTCCGCGCTCCCCTGGTAATCTGGAGAGCTGGAAAGTCTTACGGTGCTATGGGGAATAGTTTAATTTTGTTTTAAAATCCTTCTTCAGAAAAGATCACTGAATACGTTTTTGTACTGAATTTGAGCGATTCGTGCTACTCCAATGCACAGGTTTTCCAATTTTTGTTACATAGCCCAATTTCGATGCATTTGAACTATTGACGAGAACCCAAGAGATTCTAGAGGGGTTTTTCATTTGTTATGAGCGTTGTAAGATGAAAATTTGCTTCTTGCAGCTGGCTCCGTTCACGGCTACGGCGATCGCTCGTTCGAATCGCACGGCGCGCACGAGACCCCCGTCTACCAACAGGAGGTACGGTAGTTGTGATGTTCATGATTAGATGGCATTCAAATTTATTACGGTATCAGAAGTTTTATTAGGTCGTGCAGATTGTCAGACAAATAATCACCCACTTCAGATCCCGCTTCATCCTCGCCCCGTAGGACTGCACAAGGGATCGCAGGTGAAAATAGGTTATTTTATCTGAGCAGGAGACGGATCATCGAATGTCTGAATTGTAATCCTAATTACCATTTCAATGCTGCGCAGATTCACGGGGTTAGAAAGCGTGATTATGTCTATTATGATTATGCTCGGAATTGCAGGGTCTCGGTTTCAACATTGTGGGAGGCGAGGACGGCGAGCCTATCTACATCTCATACGTGCTGCCCGGCGGAGTGGCCGATCTCTCCGGAGGCGTCAAGAAGGTTCTTCCTTGTCCATTTAACCAAAGTCAATCTATATCGCTTTATTGATTGTGACCCAAAAAGTAGCAATTTATCACAGCATCCATCTTTCACTCATTGTACCGGAAAACTTTGAATTGTACCGGAAAACGCTATCAAAACTTTGAAAATTTTTCGGTCGATATTGTTCGAAAACTTGATTCAGCATTAAATATAATTGTTCTTTTACAGGGCGACGTCCTGCTGGACGTGAACGGCGTGTCGCTGCGGAACGCGACGCACGCCCAGGCAGCGGAGGCCCTCAAGAATGCCACCAACCCCGTCTCCCTCACCCTCCACTACCGGCCCCAGGGTAATTGGAACCGCTGCACAATTATCACGAGCGCCTCGTGATAATTATGGAATCCATTAAATTACTACGAGCGGCTGGAAAAAATTACTACGAGCGGCTTATCATTAACGTGTCGTAACTCTGTCACGGAGTTTTGGATGCGTTTTGGATGCGAATCAATTACCACGAACAGCTAAAGATATCATGAGCTTCGTGATAATTTAGGTCCCCTAAAATATTGATTCGAAAGAACCCTGATGATCAGGAGAGAGCGGGAGATTCAAACGCCGCGCATTTACAGAGTACGAGCTCTTCGAGGACAAGATCGAGCGTCTGCGATCCGATCTGCTCCGCAACAATGCACAGACTGCGCCGAGGCTGCTCTATGTGAAGTGAGGGAGCTTTTTTGAACCTTTCAATTGGCGAATTGATTGCGCAATTGGGAGATAAGCATTGAAGATCAGCTGAAACGGCGATTCCCTAGGTTCACCCCTGGCTTGAAATAATAGGTTCTGAGATCGATGCTTCATTTGTTCTGCAAGTCTTATCAACGCGCTGTGGTGCAGCGATTTGACGGGTCGCCTTTTTTTAAACTGATATCCTTCCAGTTATACAATTAGACTTGAAAATGAATGACTGCGTTCCCAAACCCAGATCGATACATTGACTTGTCGATATTCCCGACTATCTGATCCTCGAACCCTACAGGGCCCTCTTCGACAACGATCCTTCGCGCGAGGCGGGAGCCCCTCACAGGGCGATGGCCTTCCAGTACGGCGACGTCCTCCACGTCACCAACGACTCCGACCCCGATTGGTGGACGGCGAGGAAGGTAAGGGTGGAGATGTAAAGAGGGAAGGTGAAAGGGACGGGCAGATAGTGTGGTGATGAGAGCAATAAACAAAGAACCCGGTGATTATGAATCACGAGATGATTCTAATTGACAGCGAACGCCTAATACTTCAATACGATCTCCAGTCGAACAAAGATTCAACACGCGATCCACCGATCAGATTGCGATCATTGGACTACAGTATCTGGCATATCTGTAACCCCTGCAGGTTGCCGACAACGGTGACGAGGGACCGGAGGGCGTGATTCCATCGAAGCGGCGAGTCGAGAAGCGCGAGCGCGCACGCCGGAAGTCGGTCAACTTCAACGCCGGCAGCCAGTCCCTCGGACGAGGCGCCACCATGGGAGGAGGAGCAGGAGGTATGTACGCAGGATTATGGTATCCGGGTCAAGGTATCTGTGGAGTAGATTACGGGATCTGTTTGACGGATTACGGAATCTATGGCACAGGGTACGGTATGTATAGCACGGTGGGTCATTGTTCAGTAGTGTAGAAGCAAACGCAGTAGTCTCTGTCCAGATAAGTTTCTATCAATGAATCGCCGTCGTAAGTCATTTTGATTAGTCAATCGATTTTTCACTGATTACGACATTCTACTACAGGAGTCGGTGGATTACGGTATTCTTAAGGATAACGGTATTGTTCTGCAGGACCCGGTGGTCTCGATGGTCGCCGCGGCTCCCGATCTCAGCTGTCCTTCTCCCGCAAGTTCCCCTTCGTCAAGAGCAGCGACCGCATCAACGAGATGACGGATCAGGAGCGTGAGTGTTTTTTTTAATTGATTCTATCGATCAATATTGATCGATTTAAACAGGCGGCGCAATGACTACGACGACGTATACCAGCGAGAGCGAGTTTGGTGAGGGAGAAGAGTGTGGAGTGGGAGAGAGAGTGACGATAACTGTCCGTCCTTCAGTGTATTTCTAAAAGCATTAATCCCCTAAAAATTAGTGTCTGTTTTGACAATGAGCTGACAAACATCCCACCGCGTTCTTATTTTTAGAATATGAGCATAAATTGAGATGTGAAAGTGGATTTATGTTTGCCTTCGGAATCTGACACCCATCGGGAAATGTTACCAACTTTTTGTTTTACATTCTGGTTTGTCCACTAATCTGCCTGGTTCTTCCCTTCTCCTTTATGTCCAAAAATGTATGAGCTCCCAATGCAATTTCTCCTTGCAGTACAATCCACCGACGATCCCGTCTTCTCCTACGTCGCCGTCGATCAACAGCAGAGTAAGTTGATGGGTTATCTCTATTTTTATTATTTATCTTTTTTACAAATTTCTTACCTTTCTCCCCTTCAGGATCCTACGTGCGCCCCGTTATCGTGCTCGGAGCCATGAAGGATCGCATCAACGACGAGCTCGTCACGCGCGAGAGCAGCCGATTCGGAAGCTGCGTACCCCGTACGGAATCGATTTCTCTATTTATCGATCGATTAACTGATTGATCAAGAAGTTATCTTACTTGTCCATTCAGATACCTCCCGCCCGCCTCGCGACAACGAAGTCCATGGGCGCGATTACCATTTCGTCAGCAAGGTACGGTAGCTTGGCCATGGATCTGCACCTCACCATGATTATCACGACCATTTATGGCGGGAATCATAAATAAGAAAAATTGTTTCAAAAAAGTATTTGCAGGGCCAAATGGAGGAGGACGTCCGCAACAACCTCTTCATCGAAGCCGGACAATTCCAGAACAATCTCTACGGCACGAGCATCCAGAGCGTTAAGGAGGTCGCGCAACAGGTAAATCAGTTTTTTTTCTAATCAACATCCAAAAATCGATACTATCGATATTTGGGAGCGAGAAAAACATTGGCATTCAGGGTCGCCACTGCATCCTGGACGTGAGTGGCAACGCCATCCGCCGCCTGCAGACCATTGCCAACATCCATCCCATCGCCATCTTCGTCAAGCCCATCAACGCCGAGCAGATCATGTCAGATACAGCTAAAAAACGCAAATACAGATCCATTTTTAACCACAATTTCTTGATCGATTCAATGATCCATTTTTGCAGGCAATGGGATTCCACTGTATCGGATGATGAGGCAACGGCCCAGTTCCAGCGGTGCCAGCGCATCGAGCACACCTTCGGAGACCTCTTTACCCGTCAGTTTATAATAGCTTTCTGTTCATTCGCTTTTTTCCAAATGGTAAAATCTTTCATATTTCAAAATAAATTACATTTGTATTACAGAAGTCGTCGGACACGAGCGCTCGTTCGAGGAGATCGTGCAGCGAGTGCTGCACACGATTGCGAGCGAGAGCAGGCCCACCATCTGGGTGCCCAATCCCGCACGACCTCTTTAAGAAGGATCCTCCGAATCGATACCCCATCCCCTAGACCCCGGTAGCAAAGCACGCAGCTGTACTCTAGACTCTCTATTATTATACTTTTCTATTTTTATACTTGCACTACTTTGTTGACGGAGGCGCGAAAGAAAATGGCAGCGCTCCGTAGTCATAATTAATGGTTGTGTGTGCGCGCTGCAGAGCCTTACTAGCGGTTGTGATTGTACACTAAAATAGCAGTTCAACTTGTGATACGACCGTTACCACCCTTTTACATAGAGCTGATACTCGTCTCTAGCCACCTCGAAAGACTAATATTGCTTACTTGTTACCGTACTGACGCATGCACCCCTTTCATTAATTTCTACGCTTCCAACTGATGATTGATCAAATGTTTTTATTTTACCTATTTGTATGCATGCAAAGTGCCCTTCTCCCACGCTCTTCACTTTCACTCTCCACTCCCATTCAGCCTTGTCGCGAAATGTTATCCCCCAAAACGCATTTTCTCATATCACGATTGACTTGTTTTCTCCTACTACGTAGAATAGAAAGCAGTGAGAGTTGGAACAGAATATTGGGACTCTCATTAAAGGTTGTGCAGCATCTTTCCGAATGACTACTTATGTACCCTCGATATTTCTCGTTCTATGCAGAAAAAACGCTCACTCATCATTAAACGTTGCGATGTAAAAAAATAAAGACATTTGCGAACATTGTTTCACGAAAGAGATCGAAATCAAAATCTCGAGCAGATGAGTGTATTGTCCGCGAAATCGGTTACGGTATCCGTGGAATATTCTTGGGCACAAAGGGCATTCCGCTGTTTAGTGCAGTGTCTGCGTCTCTGACACTGCTCGTCTGTCGCTCCCGCCACGTCTAGACAGGATGACCGGAGCGATCGGGCCCTCCAGAATTTTCTTTAATTTGTGTACCCTGCAGATCGATTGATTGTAAATCGCAAGTGGATCAGGAAAGCTTACAAGACACTTCACAATGCGCCCCGTAGACGACGGAGTTCACTCCCTTTGGCCTATTTTAATTTCCGTTTTTGAGCGAACGCAGCTCGTCTGCTCTCTCCTCGGTGCGAAGTTTGGGAGCTTGCGCGCTTTGCGAGGCAGCTAAATAGTTTGGCTTCACTCCCTCGGTTATCAGTGATCTCTCGTGTACTATGCGCTTTAGACGATCGATACATCGCGGGCGGGGGTGCGAGACAGGGAAGGGGAGAAGGAGGAGAGGGAGACGAGCCGGCTCGCGTAGCGCAATCATTCGGAGCTCCCGCACCCTTCGGCCCTCCTTGCACTTTCTTTGTGCTGGGAGCAAGCATCGGTCAATCGCCCCCGTGTTGCCCCCCTATTGGACGCCCCATCTGTTCCCTCGTCGGGCTTTCTCATGGCCTAAATGGCTTCACGTTTTTAGCGGCTTCATGAGGTGCTTCGAAGCGGAGAGAGGGACGGGGGTGAGCAATATTAGGCGCGATCCTTCGCCTCTACTCGAATGACTATCGCATCGATTTGTTTCCGCCACGTTCTTTGTACCCGTCTTTTTAGGAGCTCTATTTTTCCTCAAATTCTTTCCTCCTTTGTTGAATATCTTCTGCGTATTGCGTAGCCTCAATGCGGAAGATGATTAGTTATCCGATTTCCTTTCAATGCCTTCGCGTTATTTTAATTTCATGGCGCCATTTTAGCTCGTGCATTTCTTATGTAATATTTTCAGGGGACGGGTAATTCATACGGGTGCGGAACGTAAATCCGCGCGAAGCCTCTAAATAGGATTCTTATTATGGACTACTACAAACCTGCGTGAGTTCCTCCACTTCTTATTCTACGTATTCGAAGCCTCCCTTGCGTTCTCCCGTTAATCGATCAATATGAAATCAAATTTCGTGAACGGTGCTCCCTACTCACATTCGCCACGTATCGGTGTAGAAAGGAGGGGGCATTGACCTAGTTTCTCGCCTACCGCCTCTCGATGAGAGGGAGTATCGTTTACGAGTATTATTTTCTAGATGCGGAGATGTCGCTGTCGATACGTGGCAGAACCGTCCGCTGGTGAACGAAAGCACGGAGAGGTCACTCGCCCTTCCCTGTTCCCCCCTTCCTGCCTCCTCTTTCGCCCCCCTCTCGCCCTGTTCCCTTGCTCTCCCCCGTCCACTATCCCACCACTCCCTGCCTTCCAACCGCCGTCCCGATCGATTTGGCAAGGCCAACGCTGCCAAGGCGTTATTTTTTAAAAGTTGGCAATCCCCCTCTTCTCTTCGTCTATTCGATCGATTGTGTTGCACTTTTGCTATTTTCCACTCTTCAGGATGCTGTTCAACAACATGAACAGCGGCATCAACTTTGACAAGTACGAGAACATCCCCGTGGAGGCTTCCGGAGCCGAAGTTCCCCCGCCGATTGAGAATGTATGAATTATGACTAATTTAAAAAAAAAATCGATTCATTGATTTCTTTACTCATCTTTGCCGGGAAATGTTCGCTAGGTTTTATGTTGTTTTTTTGCAAGCAATTCATCATTTGCTTTCCCATTTATTTGAAATGCACTTTTTTGCCTTAAAATAATTTAAAATTGCCCGGAATTTCCAGAAGGATGTCGTAAATCTATTTTTGAATGATTTTTTTTGCAGTTCTCTGATGCCGTTTTGCACGAGTGGGTCCAGGAGAACATTCAGCGCTCTGGATACGACAAGCCCACGCCTGTTCAGGTACAAATGACTCGCATTTAAATTAACAGTCGATAATAAAGAAAATCAATAATATGAAAAATTCCAGAAAAACTCGCTTCCGACGCTTCTCGCCCGGCGCGATCTGATGAGCTGCGCCCAGACCGGATCGGGAAAGACGGCCGCCTTCCTCGTCCCCATCATCAACAACCTCCTCACGGGCGACCCCAGCATGATCAAGGATGTGCGTAAATCGATCGTCGCATCATCACGGAAAATGCTCCCTGTTCTTCCCAGTTGTCGCCAGAATGAACAGCCCTTTCAATTAGAATTATACTTAATACCTCTTGGAACAACAGTTTTTGAACAAAGAGGACCAAATAAGACTAGGGAAAGATATGTTTATCAACATTGCGTCAACAATGTGGCAACTGTCTCGGATCTCGTTCGTTCTTTCCCTCGTAAATTACCGCTTTGTAGCCGGTGTTCACTTCCTCTGGTCGCAAGGTCATCTTCCCCGCCGCCCTCATCATTGCACCCACCCGAGAGCTCGCCATGCAGATCTCGAAGGTACGGTAAAGGCGTCTCGCCTCGACGGACCTGAATCATCACGGAGAAGCTAATTATCGATTGCAGGAAGCCGACAAGTTTGCGTATCGGACAAATATCCTCGTTGCCATGCTGTACGGAGGACGCGAAAACTACCGGGAACAGATCAACCGACTCAAGGTGCGGAAAGCGGACACGTTGCTGCACGAACACTGATCCATTTCGATATTCTCTGACGTCTTTCTTGAGCTCGGCAAGCGATCATCTCCTTTGTATCTTTACAAGAGCTCAATTCCCGTGCCATTTCCATTCCTTGCGCTCGCACGAGATCCATTACGACTACAATTTATGGCATGAGTTCCCTAGGCGACGCCATGTGCACAGTGCACTTCTTTGTGGGCCCGTCCTTTCCAAGCACATTCAGCCAAATTCGTAGTGAGGGATCTAATAATAGTGCAGTTCTTGCTGCAATATCATTTTCATGGGCGCATCTATTGCTTTAGTCAAACCTTACAAGAGCGCGCTTCTTTTACGTCATCTAATTTTGATATGATTTCAATCAATCGATATTGATTAATTTTCTATCATCATTCAGCTCGGATGCCACATCCTCATCGCCACACCCGGACGTCTCATTGACATCATCGAGCAGGGCTACCTCGGACTCCAGGCTATCCAGTAATATTTCAGCCTCCCTGGTCCCGAGACGACTAGTTCCGTACCGGACATTATTCTGACCTTGTAGGTACCTCGTTCTCGATGAGGCCGATCGCATGCTGGACATGGGCTTCGAGCCCCAGATTCGCAAGGTCATCAGCATGAACATGCCTGACAAGAAGGAGCGCACCACTGCTATGTTCTCGGCCACGTTCCCCAAGGAGATTCAGGTGAGGGGTGCAAGTAATAAATAAATTATAATAATCTACTAATACGTAAAACATTATTAGACTAGCAATGTCACTATTGTAGGTCCTCGCCCAAGATTTCCTCACCGAGAACTACGTCTTCCTTGCCGTTGGAAGGTTCAATTCTGTCCACTCCATTCAATTCTTATTTATTTTCCAGAGTTGGATCTACATCCGAGAACATCCAGCAGACGATCGAGTGGGTCGAAGACCACGACAAGAAACGCGCCCTCTGCCACATTCTGGAGATTACGGGTAAGTAGATGCCGATGACATCATCAATGCATGGACTCCAACTATTGACCACCCCTTGCTGTGAACGCTTGTCATGCGAATTTCTGACGGTTATTCTTTGCAGAAGCACAGTCCCTTCTCCTTATCTTCGTCGAGACGAAGCGGGGAGCCAACGAATTGGCGTGGTTCCTGCAGCGGCAGAACGTTCGCGCAGTCGCAATCCACGGAGACCTGAAGCAGTATGAGAGGTAGATATTTTATTCTCCATTAGTACCGTCCTTTCATTTTCCAATGTAATATTATTATTCTAATTGTCGATGAATTCTTTCCTTACGATTGTCGGTGTGCATAAATTGTAAATCGAACCTTACAGAGAGCGGAATCTGGACCTTTTCCGTAAGGGGCAGAACAACGTGCTCGTCGCTACCGCTGTGGCTGCCCGCGGTCTGGACATTCCCAACGTTCGGCACGTCGTCAACTTCGACCTCCCCAACGACATCGACGAATACGTTCACCGTATCGGTCGCACGGGACGGTGCGGAAATATCGGACAGGCTACGAGCTTCTTCAACGACAAGGTATGTCAAGGGTTTAAATTGCCCTAGAATCTCGAGCAATTTTATTTATAAATAGAGGTTATTTATACGGAGTCCTCTTCCAGTGAAATGCTTCAATTATTGTAATTGATTTCAGAACCGCCCGATGGGCCGCGATCTTCTGACGCTGCTTTCGGAAGCCAATCAGGAAGTACCGGACTTCATTCGTCGCGTTGCCAGCGAACGTACGGGGGCTTTATCCTTTCTTCCTCCGTTCTTCGATATAGTATCGATTATATTTGATGCCGACTCAATTTTCAATCGATTTATTTTCCAATGGTCATATTTTCAGCTGGATCGGGCCGCGGCAACGGACGCGGAGGCCGTTTCGGAGGCACGGATCACCGCCGTGGTATCATGCGCAACATGCACGTTGGCAACAACTACCACACGCCCAACCACATTCCCACGATGCGCCCTCCCGGCCAGAACATGTCCTTCTTCCCCAACGGAACGTTCGCCGGCGGACGCCAGCCCTACCAAGTCGGGCCTATCCCTCCGTATGTTTATGTTTTGAAAATTTATTTATTTATTGCTATGTGATTTTATTTAGAGTTCTATTCGAAATTATTTTCCCTTTTCAGCTTCGGAGGCTTTGGTCACCAGCAGCAGAACGGGTTCGGAGGCTCGAACACGGCCCCTGCTCGCGCCTACCACAATGGAGCCCCGCAGCAGAATGGATACACTCCCTTCAACGGATCGCAGCACCAGCAGCAGCAGTATCAGAACGGAGGAGCGGCCGGAATGAACGGAGGAGGCTACGGGCAGACGCAGTCCTTCCGAGGTAGCTCCCCGTTCCCTGAGCAGTCACTCGGCATGACCTCATTCGAGTGAACACGCAAGCACGATCTTATACTAGCTGTTTTCTATGAAAACCCCCACCCCCTCTCACTATTCCCTTGCCCCGTTCTGCATAAGAGGTTAATTGCATCATAGTTGTTGCTATATGTTGCGCTATAATAATTCTAGAACAACTAGGACTCGTTTTTGGTTGCACCTGCGGTGCTGCCCAAAAATTGCCATGTGCATTCGACGACGTTATTGTTGGATTCCTAGTTTTTGTAGGGACAGCGACGTTTAGTTGTTGACTCCTTTGGAGTTGGCTAGATTACTGTGCTGCATGCGACCTCTTTTTGTTGGATTCATAGTGCCTTGTTATTCATAGTTGTTAGTCCCTTCGGGGCTAACCACAATTACTGCTGTATTCGACTCCGCGTTTTGTTGGATTCATAAGAGTTTTGTTAGGAAATTGACATAGTTGCCAGTCCCTTCGGGACTGCTTTCTGTAATACCCTTTCTATGTGAGTAGTAGGATAATAACGACGTAGTCGCCATTGAAGCAGATTGAATTTTAAGTGGCGCCGCGGGTAAGCGGCTACCAATATCCTTGCTCTCCCCATAATTTCGTTTTATGTGGCCAGTTTCGTTTTTATCCCCATGAAGATGATACCAATCCATATCTTTCCTGAATACACTGGGATTATGAAGACGGATTGGGACTCCAATTTGGGAGTAGTGATAGTGATTGAAGTTTTGTCCTTCGGACACGACGACTTACAGACGGCCAGTGTATGTGGAATATTGGTGACTTCTAACGCTCGCAGACTTGTATGGGGCTCGGAAGAATTTCCATGGCTTGGCCATTGGTCGTTGAACGCGCGAAGAACGCGCCGAATCTCTGCTTCGCAGTGGCCTCGTCGACGTCCTTCCAGAGTCGAGTCAAGATTAGAAGAATTTGACCGACGGTTTATGACATCCTTCTAGGCTTCCAATCCGCGCAGTCCAACGGATTCACACCAGCCAACGGACAGCAGGCAGCCGGAGCACAGGCAGGATTCCAACCTGCCGCCCAGGGAGGATACTCGGTACCGTAACCCCCATAGATTGTAGCCGTGTTCATCGCTGCGGGACCCTCTCCCGTTGGAATACTTTTTTATTTTTAGGCCGGCTTTGCTGGTCCAATGAGCTTCGCTGGGGGCCAGCAGGCGGGACAGGGCCCTCCATCGTGGCAGAACACTGCTACGCATGCACAGGCAGGCGGATTCAACGGAATGCACCAGGTACGGATCAATAGTCATCGATCAATAATTAAATATTATATCGATTTATCGATCAGTATGAGAAACCGACAAATAGAAGAAAAACAACAATTTATGTCGTACACAGATGTAGGGAGTCCGCAGAATAGAATTACCATCCCAATCCATGGACGCCATATAAAATGCTCGTTCTGTGCTCGACATGTACTTTTTTCGGCTCTTATATTTCAATATTATACCGATTACCTTCCAGCAGCAGCAGCAGCCACCGATGGCCTTCGGCGTCTGGGGACAATAGGAGAACTACCGTATGCCCTATCTCCAATCCCATCCCGTTGAGACCCCATATTTTATGTAACATCATAACCACAGTGAGTCTGTGACCCGTCTTGAATGCCCTATCCCCTCACTTTATCCCCATGAGCCACAGTGCTCCACTTACCATAGGAATAATACTGTTTAGTTGCTGTTTATTTTATATTTATCCCATTTTATAGCGGTACTATCCCATTTTGTGCCCGTGCTTTAAAGACCGAAATATGTAAGAAGAATAGCTGCTCGATCATTTCGCTTTGAAGAAGGACTGGGTATCATCTGAAAGCCGTGAAGTAGCACTGTAGAGTAGGTAGTAAATGTCGGAAATCGCAAACTGAGTGCAGCTGCAATCACTGCACACATTTTGCAATTTCCTATTTTACGGTACCTAATACACTCTCGGATGATCCCAATCCTTCTTTAGCCACATTTCGTTATCATCGTGTGTTGATCCTGTAGTTGTTGTAGGTATCCGCAAATGCGCAGTAGTTTCTTGCAATTTTATTTCCTGCTTCCAATACTCTTCCTTGAACTAAGCTCGCATTATCTAATCGCCGTCTGGCCATGCTTCGATTTTCTCGCAATTCCAGTAACTCTTTCTTATTGCCGGAATTTATCCGATGTAAGCTTTCCTACCCGTTCTTGCTATGTATTTTATTTTTTTTCCCGTTTTGTAGGTATGCCTCCGAATATTCTCATAATTCCACGCGCACAATTTCAATTTGTCTTGTATGTACGTTTTGTTCGGTAGTTATGTCGCTCTCCTTTGCTGCACTCGTGATTTGAACTCGTTGTTTTCGTTGCATCTCTTCTTTGGCACATTCACTCCCTCCGCTCCCCGCTACCGTCAGTAGTCGTCCCTTTTGCCGCGAGCTCTCGTCCCCGGTACAATCGTCGATAGTTCTCGCTTATTTCGACTCCGGGTAGTTTTTCCATCCCCCTTGTTCCCCTGTGTTCTCGCGCCATGATCCAATCTCATGGGCTCGCACCACTCGGGATCCACTCGCCTCCTACTTGTTATAGGGTATATCCAATAGATGTCCCCTGTAGATGACTCCCTCTTTCTGTACACACACACACAACAATACTCTTAGCAGACTCAAACACGGGCACGCCTGCATCCGACGGTTGTCTAGGCTTATTCCATTTGTCCTTCCCCCCTATTCTATCTGGCATGAATCGCGTAGCAATTGCCCTCTGTGAGGGCCACCCCACCCAAGAGTAGATATAGTAGGCTATCCAATTGTCCGATAGGCCATGCTTCGTCTCCCCCGTAATACTATTTATTGTAGGTGAGATGCGGCCCGCCTTGTTACGGGCGCCACAGAGTATGCTTCCGTTGCTCTAGCTCCCCCTTTTTATTATCTTAATTTACCTGAAATGCCACCCGATAGACACTCAAGCCAAAGGGGTTCACCACGTCGTTTCGAGTCTCTCTTAATTAGGAATATAGGTAGGATCCAACCATCGTGTAGGATCTCTTATATCATCCCTCAGACTGTAGTAGTCCACAGTCGTGATACCCCTCTATCTCTGCGTTTGAGTGTATGTGCCTAATGTATTGATGTTGCCCTTCGCCCCCCGGAATATTCGATTGCTAATCGTTGATTTATTTTTCTTCGGAAGTTTCCGAGTGCAGCCGTTCGTCTCAACCCCTTCACCTCATTCGTTCTGACCCGTCGCGAGCGCGCAGTATCTCTCCACCCTCGAACTTCTAGAGGAGGAGGATGCTGCCGAATCGAAATTCATCCGCACGGACTAGTCGCCCTTGTCGAATTTTATTTTTTGCTTCATCATTATGTGTTCCATAAATCGTTTGCGCGTTTGCGACCGTTGAAGCTCCCGCTACAGAAAGAAGAGCCCCCGCCAAGAGAAAACACATCAGGCCATTGCTGAACAGAACAGTCCATCTTTGGGCCACAACGATCTCATGTAACAGTGGAGAAGCCATGCCTCTATAATACGACGTCATTGTGAAGAACGAGAAATCGTACGAACTTCACAATCGAGCTGACATCAACTTATTTCTGGCACGGCAAAGCCAGGAACCTAAAACATCCCTCTAAAACAGCGAGAACTTCGATGATCTCTTCCGCAGTGTCTAACATGCCCTAACACATTCATAAAGATGTCGAGGATTATGCTGCCGCGTGCCACACACTTGTGCCGTATGTGACATAAATGTGTTTGCCTCATGAGCGGCATGGCGCGGGAAACGCAAGTTGCGTAAGGCTACGTGACTCCTTAGAAGATAGGATCTTTTCTAGCCTTGACGGATATCTCTAGCATCCTGCCCTCTCTGTTAGCAATGCGCTCTCTCGCCGGATAAAAACAAATTTCCTCGAGTTCTCCTAGGGGTTATCAGGGGAGTTGACATCTCTTTCTCTCGTCCTTCTCTCTTTCCCGTATCTCTCACTGCGGGCAGCTGCTGTCTCTCGTCTCACGTCGGAGAGAAGAGGAGGAGGGCAGGGGAGGTCCCCCTCTCCCTTACTCTCGCCCTCTGGAGGAGACTGCCTGCCCCGGCAAGCTTCCGGCCGGAGCGTTTCTTCTCTGTTTATCGGGCGGTGTCCCTGCGTTTGAGCTCATCCCCTTCATCCTCTTCCCTCTCATCTCAGACTACTGCCTTTTAGTCCATTAGCTCTTTGAACACTTGATTCAACGGGCATGCCATGTGGCAGTAGCAGTATTAGGGTATTAGTATTGCCAAGATGGCTAGTTTCGCTTCCTGAAAGCGTGGCGACCAGAGAAGGAAGAAAGCATGTGTTCGGATTTTGCAAGCTTGTTGGAAATTCATAGGCCGAGCTGTTCAAAGCGAAAGCTGTAGATTATTAAGGAGTCCTGAAGTCTGGGGCACGAAAAAATATTTCGTCATGCAATCCATTTTTTCCCTTCTTTGCATCAGGGATTCCCCAATCGGAGCGAGCTATTTCCTCACGCTTACCTTCTCGCGTGGCGGCTGTACATAAATTATCCGGATTGCATCGACGATTGTGTGCTCGTTGCGTTGTGATTGCTGTTGTTTGCGGGCTGGCACGTTGACCTGTATCCTTATGCCAGATGCTGTCAGATACTCACTTTGCAAGTCAATGGACGGCAGTTTCAAATCAGATTTCGGTAAACTACTTGCAAGTTTTCGCGTCCCAGATAGAGTCAGGTTGGGCTTTCAAGCTTCATTACTGCGCTTGTTAGTGGTTAGAGAAGGTGAGGAGAGTGAGAGGGCGCTGAGAGCGAGAGTAAATGCCATATTGTCTCCAATGCGCTTGTTTTCTGCACGCCTTGTTTACGAGCGCGGTTGATAGGGTGAAGTGAGAGAGGAGGTGAGGGGGTTAGGAGTTTGCAGGGGGCGAGGGGTGGGGGGAAGGGGGCAGGAGTCCATTAACCGACGTATGCTGCTCATTACATACAATTAGACCTTTGCATTCAGGTTCAGGGATTTATTCAGATACATTTAATCCGTGGATTTTACATGTCTGCGATTTGGCGAAACGAAAAAATTGATCTCATTCGCCGTTTCTCCCTTCTTCTTTCTGCCACCTCCTTCTTTCGCTCCTCGTCCACGTCCTCCTCTCCTCCTCCGCTGCCTCGGTTCGATTCGAACGTTGTAAAGCCTCGCCCAGCCGAAACTTCCCATTCCCACATGCCTTGGGGTAGTATGGCAGTTCCAAGGGTCCTTGGCTTGCCACCTACTTTGTAACTGTCTCTTCCCTGCCCGGCCGCGAGAAAGACCCACTTTCAATACCTAGAGAGAGTCCCTCATTCCTCGATTTATCCTACCACCTTCATTCCCCGTCCCCTTTTTCAGAGCCCTCCAAGTCGTCTCCCTAGGCAACATCCGCGTAGTCCAGCACCATGGTAATATTTTGCTCTTTTTTGATCTTAGATCTTTGCCTACACTGCAGGCCCCGACGACGAAGACCATCGACTTGACGCCGCTGAAGACGGCCAACGTCCCCATCTTCTTCATCGTCGGTACGGATACCGTAATCATCTTGTCTAACAATCACAAACTGAAATCGTCCGATCGCAATCTGAAATCGCTCAGGAGGCCCCGGATCTGGAAAGGGGACGCAGTGCGAGAAGATTGTCGCCAAGTACGGCCTCTCCCACCTCTCGTCCGGCGACCTGCTGCGCGACGAGGTATACGGTAGCTTTGGGCAATTTGCCTTCTAGTACTGTAGCGTTGGGCGATCACGGAGATTACGGTACCTTTGGTCACAGGTCAAATCGGGTTCGCCGCGCGGTGCCGAGCTGACGAAGATCATGGAGGCGGGGCAGCTCGTTCCCCTGGTACGCTACCGTATGCCGCACTTTCCGTGCGGGACCAAATGAGATTGACGATTTCCAGACGGTCGTGCTGGATCTGATCAAGGAGGCGATGCTGAAGGAAATTGCCAAGGGCTCGAAGGGCTTCCTCATCGATGGATACCCCCGCGAGGTGGCGCAGGGAGATCAGTTCGAGGCCGAGGTATACTGTAGTTATATGCGAATTCAGTTTGCAATGAGTCGAGAAGGGTTACTGTATACAGTTTGCGATTCCTACTGTAGATCATGCCGTGCCGTCTCGCTGTCTACTTTGATGTCTCCGAGGAGACGCTCATCAAGCGGCTCCTCAAGCGCGCCGAGACCAGGTGATCCCCGTGACCCGTGCTCTGACCCACCAAACCTCCCGCTCAAAATTACCGTAACCCTTTAAAGCGGCCGTGCCGATGACAACATGGAGACGATCAAGAAGCGCCTGAAGACGTTCACCGACGCCACGACGCCCGTCGTCGCCCACTACCAGAAGAAGGGCAAGCTGGCGAGGGTAAGTGGGGTCGATTACCCTGATTACGGTAAACCTAAGAAATTCAAATATTGCAGATTCCCGCCGAAGGCACCGTCGACCAGATCTTCGCCGAGGTCGTCAAGCACCTGGACGTGGCAATGAAGAAGTAGGACGTCGGGGTCCCGCCACGAAAACCCTACCATCCAATCGCAAACTGATAAAATGTCAATCGGTATACTGTATAGATGCATTGATGTAGATGCTTTATTGTCACAAACCGCTTCGTTCACAAGGTTGTCTGGAATTGCCGGAAAAAAAAATAATAAAATATTCATGTGCCCCTCAACAAATATGTGCATCTGAAAGGGTTTGGGGAGGAGAACAAACCGAAGAATAAAGGTAGATCAAAGATCAAATAAATGTATTTATATCATCCAGTCTTAGTCGATGATGCCAGACTGCTGCCGCTTACTTCGCCTGAATGCCGTGCTAATTCCCTATTAACAAGGTGAAGTTGTGGTGTGGTGTTTTTCGGAAAAGGCACGCGCACTAGCTACCGTAATCACGTCGCAGGCACACTACCATCAATGAGGAGGGCCGAATCGATGGCTGACGTCATTTCGGCAAAGATGCGCTCGTCTCCTTTGTCTCCGTCGACCTGGAAGGATTTAGTGTTCCGAGAATTACGGGGGAATTCCGCCCTGAGAGACAGAAAGAGAAGGTGTGTTATTGTCGGGAACCGAATAGTAGATCAAGGTATCAGATACTGTAAGAATATGAAACACTCTGGTTCCCGACAATAAAATGTAATTGGAAAGGGACGATAGAAGCCCATGGGAAAGGACGACACATTTGCATTCATAGGACGGATAGATGACGAGCAGAGGGGCAAACCTGGGAAGCTGTTTCATGATGGTACCTTTTGGCATTTGGGGAAAGAGGGGAGGGGGAGATGGAGGAGGAGGGGGATGGAAGGGTGAGGGAGGAGGAGGTGGGGATGAGTTGAAGGAAGATTGAGGAGGGGGGGGGACGAGGGGAGGAAGGAGGAGGGAGAGAGATACTAAAGAACAGAAAGGACCACCACACGCACCCCGTCAGCGTCGACCCTCACCACACGCAGTCTCGCTGCGTCATCGAGGATCTTCAGCATGGGCAGGGTGCTCATCTTGAAGAAGGCCATGCGCGACTTGAAGATCGACGGAGCGTCATCTGGCAAGCATTAGGAGTTTTTTTTTAAAAATGTAATTTTATTCAAATGATGCGCATGATCGGAGGTATTTTCCGTTCGGGACCACCTGCTCTTTGAGTGCCCGTCGTGACGGCTTTGGCGTGCCTTTCCGTCACCGTCCGCGTGCAGTACGCCTCCGTGCAGTCGATGAGGATGGCGAGGTCGACGCGGCCGACCTGGATTACGGTAGGTTTTGAACGTCAATGGGTTCCACGCAGAAAATGCGATTTTAAAAACTTATAAAAAAGAAAAAAAATCCCGATTCCATTTCAAAAGTTATTGGGTCCCGAAGCGAAATTGAGTTACGGTAGCCTCGAAGTCCTGAGCCTGAGCGGCGGTGCGGGGGAATCCCTCGATGACGTAGCCCCACGACGTGGAGCCGTGCGCCTCGATCGCCTCGTACAAGATCTCACGGCATATTTTCTGTAAGACACAGGGTGGAATTGAGGGTAGATGAGCGGAACACGAAATTGAAATGATCTACCGTTGTATATTGCTCGACTTTGAAACGACTCTCATCGCGTAATCAGTACCTTCTGATTTTTAAAAATCCACTTGAAGAAAGGCTGGGTGCGGTGTTTGCGAGTAGGCTAAAGCCTGCATCTCCAAATTCCAAAATGGAGCCCAGGGCCAGAGGTGGCCCCGGCCGGCCTCTGCCCTGGGTCCTGCTCGCGGCTTAGTGGGGGGCCATGCCCCCCGAACCACATTGGGGCAAGCCACCCCCCAATGTGCGGGAGGGGGTGGCGCGACCACCCGGGTCCGACGAACGGCAACATCCGCAATGACCACCCGACGCGCTGCGATACAAACGCGCCGGGTTGGCAGGTGGGCGTGCGGGGGGGATGGGCCCCTGCGCAGAGTGGGAAAGTGCACATCTTGTTGCTGAGATCCAAACTCATCTAATCGGAAGGCGCAGGAGATTCGACCTTTCTGACTACTGCGTTTAGATGGGCCACTAAAGACGACTCTTCCATTGCTCCGCACTACTGTATTTAGTGGTGCTAAAACCATAAATTCTTCGCTTCGAGCCGCTCCCATGTTTCAGGGGCAACGGCGGGCAATTAACAGGGACGTTCTGGGAATCCCCAGTGTTGTAAGCAACCTCAGTCCTCAGCTGTAACAGTGACTACATAAAACACGCTACTTTCAGCCATTGAGATACCGGGACGACCGGTGAAGATATTTTAGATGCTCTTAAAAGTATGCAGATCGATGTGATGAAAGGCTACCACAGTGTGGGACGGACAAAATGTGTGACAAAGGCTCGGTTTTTGCGAGCAGGCTAAATCCTGCTCCTCCAAGATCCAAAATGGAGCCCAGGGCCAGAGGTGGCCCCGGCCGGCCTCTGCCCTGGGTCCTGCTCGCGGCTCAGTCGGGGGCAGAGCCCCCACTATGCCACATTGGGGCAAGCCACCTCCCAATGTGCGGGAGGGGGTGGAGGCACCACCCGGGTCCGACGAACGGCAACATCCGCAATGACCACCCGGCGCGCTGCGATACAAACGCGCCGGGTTGGCAGGTGGGCGCGCGGGGGGATGGGCACCTTGCGCAGAGTGGGAATGTGCACTTCTCGTTGCAGGAGATCCAAACTCATCTAATAGGAAGGCACAGGAGTTTCGACGATGGCCTTGTCGAGAACTTGGATCAAGAGGGCCTGGGAATCCCCAGTATTGCAAGCAAAGTGCAATACCGAGTAGACCAGCGGTGGGCGAGGAGCAAGCCCCTTCTAACCCACCAGGTTCCAAACATCAGTTAATCTCGATGCATACAATCACATTCGTCGCTAGAATATGACTTTTGATGTCGATTATGGAGGCACAAGGTTGGCCGGTGGCCGCCGGATCTTCGTCAGAATATAAAAATCGAGATGCTTCTTGAACATTCGGTGCCATTTAATGACGTCACAGAGGAAAGTTCTAGAAGCCTCTGGATCATTCGATGATCCTCATCATTGATGGAAGGGGCGGACCGGAAGTGCCACAGGGCATAGAGGGGAATGGGGGAGGGACGCGGTGCCAAAGTGCAAAGTGCGCACCTCAAACTTGGGTAATTAAACCGGAGGCTGAGCTCTTGTCACAATTACGAAGCCAGTGCGACACAAACGCGCTGGGGTTCGCGCCTGAACCCCGGCGCATTTGTGGCGCAACATGTTCATAATTGGCCAACTCTCGTAAAGAGTTCGGGGAACTCGTGATACGAGAAAACCGGGTATGCTTTCTTTGCACGAAACTAT